>VXBJ01004767.1:399618-512679 GCA_013400055.1 Nycticryphes semicollaris
TAATGCTTGGAGAAACAGTAAGGTACAAGCATGGAGAGAAAGTTGGAATTCCTCATAGATGATTAAAAATGAAAGCTGTATAAAAAGTACTTATTGCAGCATTTCTTCTAAGGATATGGATTTAAGTTTAAAGCCTGCTGTTAGTTACCAAATTGTTTCTAGGGGCAAAATGTCAAAGAACTTAAGCAAGGAAGACTCTGCTCTTTCATATGTGGCTTTGCTACCTCTGAGACAGACGACCTAGAGCAAGTCAGACCAACCACACCCACAAAAAAAATTAAAAAAAAAAAATCTTGAAGCCTGCATAGAACAGCTGCCCACTCACTTTTTCTCTGTCCCTGACAAAACCTTGGCTTGCACGGACATCAAAGAATGGGGGGGTATGTCTTCCCCTAGTTTCCAGGTGGAGTGTATTTCCCACCATACAATGCAGTCAGCCCAGGGGTTCTCCCCGAGGAAGAGGCCAGAGGGTCTCAGGAATGACTGGGATTCATCCATGAGCCTGCCTCAAAGGAAGCTGCAACACCCAACCTTTGCTCCCCCACAAGCCTCCACTGCTCTTCCACAGAGAAAAATATTTTTAATCCGAAACTTTCCAGTTTGATTTCTACTAACAATCAATCTCTAAAGAGCAGATAAACAATTTCTTTTTAGTCTGCTCTGTCTAGCTGCATTTTTATACTTCATCACATTTAGCAAAGCCGTCCTCAGTACATCATAACCATGCATTAGATAATGATCTAGCTGTACTCATATTTTGCTGTCATTCTGGCTTATTTAAATGGATGTTTTGATTCCTGGCAAATTTACAAATTAGGTGGCAAGGGGTAAATACGCAGTACTTAACATGCAAAGCAAAATCAAGGACATGTTGATCTTGGTTTGGCTTTGCATTGTGCAGTGTAAACAAAGTCCTGCAACTTCCATAAAGGAAAGCTAAAAATGAAAGAGTATGACCTCTTTTTGTCCAGTGGTGCCTCCCTGTGCTAGGGTTTAACCCCTTCCTGTTGCTGTATAGACAATTTCTTCCAAGTTCAGTAAGGTTTATGGCAAGAGCTACCACCCCATCAAAAATGACCTACTCTTTTTTTTTTTTTTTTTTNTAATCCTGTCTTATCTTCTGCCTGGTGATGCTGAATTACATCCTTTAATCTGTCTTCCAGGGTAGAGCCTATTATTTGAAGAGACAGGACACTGAACAGATGCTACAAGTTTCTGTGACCCAGCTTGCAAATTGCCCTGGATGTCAGGAATTAATTGGCTGCTACAGTTTATTCCTTTCCCTCCTGGAAATTGCTACCAAAGTTCTGTATGGTCAGGAGCTGCTGCTTCTTAAGATGGTGCAAACTGTCTGCAAAAGGCTGGTTAAGCGCTCCCATGCACGCAGTACCCATACCTGACACTGGTCTGGAGTAGCTGGTTTCTGACCTGGAGCACCCATTCTCTATGTGGTTTTCTCCTGTCCCACATAACTAAGGAAACACATTGAAACCTTTGACAGCTTTTGACCTCAACTTGGGATAGTGAATTCTGCAGCCTAATATACAACCCTCCACTAAACACTGAATCTTTTTTCATTTTAGATAGAAATATGGTAGAGGAATTACTCTTCCACAAATAAAAACAATTTTCTCCAGCTTCACTTTCAAAGAATAAAGCACAGCAGACATTTCCTACTGTAACTCTTCAGATATAGCTCTAATCCGCCATCTGAGAAGCAGAGCAGCATCAATCCCAGCTTTGGCAGGAGGTGTCAGTGAAGGCAGTTACTGGTTCAACCCCAGCAGAGCTGTGTCAGGAAGGGGCAGTGAGGAGTCTGTGGCTGGCAAGGGTAGGGAGGAGGAGGAACCGGTAGTAAGATCCCTGAGGGGGTAAAAGGTTGTTTGGAGATAAGATCCTGTTAGGTAACTAATAGAAAAGAGGCTAAAAAAGGTGTAATTTTTGTTCTGTGATGACCTATGAGACCTGGAAACCAGAAATTATTCCTCCTACCAGAAAATACAAGGAGGACAAGTGGAACAGGAGCACAGCAAAAGAAAGAGCAACTCTTCCTTAAGATAAGAGTGAAGAGGGCAGGGGAATTATCATGCATGGTACAGTACCCATGGTGTGACTACCAAGCACATCTGAAGATGAAGAGCTACCCCTCACTGTCCTTTCTCTCCACAATGAGAGTCAGGGCTGAGTAGAAATATATGACACAGGTCATGTTCATGGCAGAGGAGCAGAAAGCTACCAGTGCGCTTGAGGGCAGTTGGGCTTGGCACCAGGAGCCATCACTTGATAAGTTTGCAACCAGCTGACAAAGGCAGGAGCTGGCATCCAGTGCTGTCAATTGAATCTAGCTCCTCACCTTCTGCAGGACTTGCAGAAAGCAGAAACACCTCCCCTTGCAGTCTTCATGGCACTTTCCTTGAAATACAGTATCAGGGCAACCAGGAGGGTGAACAGGGAAAGCAGCTCTTTACTAGTAGCGTTGCACCGTGATTTTGTACCAAGCTGGTCTGGGAAAAAAGGCACTAAGGGCCCAAGACAGTTGTTGCTTGGGATTTTTTAGTTAGGGGGAAAATAATGCCAATTTGTACAACATTCCTGAACGAAGGAATCACAAGCACTTGCTCCATCCCTGCTCACCTTTCTCCTACCACAGTGGCCACTACCCTTCACTGTCTTTGCATAGTCACCTGATGGACCCTAGCACCTCATGCTTTAAAGAATAAAGTTTAAAAAAGACGGAAAAAAAACCATTTTTTTCAAGCAGGGAACAGAGGCACAGCACCACACTTTACTCCTGTGTCCAGCCACCAGTTTAGCTCCTAGAGCAATGCTTACCTGTACCACTGGCTGACATTTTCTGAGAAATAAGACTGATTTAGGTGAGAATTTCAGCTTGTAGTTACTGAGTTTTGCTCTTTATCCACATGATGTGCCAGAGATTACAGCAAGCTGGAGGTAAAGCCAGACCTGACCCCTGTTCATGTCATGCTCACTAGATTGATCCCCTTTTAGTACTAAAACAGTCCAGTAACGTTGCTCCCAGCTCCCATCCCTTGCCATAGGTGTCCAGGTCAGGCTCACTCCCACAGCATGAGCAAAGCTGCCTAGAGCCTTGCTGGCAGACAGTCCTTGAGCTGCACTGGGTAGGCTCCTGCTGAGCTACCACACCTTGTGCATGAAGGCCAGAAACCTCCTGAGAATTGACACAGCGGACAGGAGGAACAATATGAAGATGAGAGGTCTAGCCCACACTGACAGCTTGTTTCCTCTGCCACCTCTAAACTCTGATTTGGTTTAACTACCAGATTTCTGCTTTAACCACAACCACCAGATGCACCTCAAATGAAACTCAGGCCCTCATACAGTTTCCCAGCAGAAGTTCCTTCCAGCTCAGAAACTGCTTCACTTGGCAAGTCCCTGGTCACCTGGCAAAGGTACCATGAAATTACAGTTATTACAATTCCCCTGTTCCTTCCTTGCCATCTAGTCTGGGCTACTGCAATTTAGTGGCACCAATGCATCCTCATATTGCATCTCTCCCCACAGCTTAAGTGTGTATACCTTCCCTGCAGTCTGTTTTTACCCCACCACTAGACCTGCAGTAACGAGAGCTCTCCCCTGCTCAGCAAGACCCCAGCAGTGACTGTGCCCACCCCCAGCTCTTCATCCTGCCTGTGCCCCATCCTTGCCCCCAGGTCTGCCCAAAAGCCATTACCTCCTTCCCTCTCAGCTTGCTGGGCTCTTACAAGCCTAGGACAACACACTGGCCCATGTTGGATTTGGGGCAGTATTCAGCACAAAACCCCCAAGTCACAGGACTTTATTATCTAGGAATCTTTTACTAGTCACATCCCACTTCACAGCAAACAACAGTCCCTACCCAGCATGCAGCCTACTACCCTCCATTTTGGCAGCATTATCAGAAAAGCACCAAGGCTAAATAAGTACAAGCATCAAGATAAAAGTTTCAAGATATGTGGAGCATGTAGTATATCCCTTGTGGGAGAAGGTAGCCTGCTTTCCAAACACACACACATCTATCTCCCAGTAGGAGGAAGAGCTAGGAACACGAAGGTTTCGTGCTTTTTCTGCTTCATTTTTCTTCACCCTAGTCAAGAGCCCAGCTGATTGCTGTCATTTGCCCATGTTTGTGACAGTGGGTAAACACCAGCCCTTAGCAGTGGGGCAAGGAAAGCGCAGTTAATACCTTCACCCCATTGCATCTTATCCTCTGCCTTCCCTTTGGTGCACACTATGGTGTTGTGTCCTGCCCTGGCATGGGTGGCTGCCTGCAGATGCCACTGCCATCCAGATAATCAGTGATTATTACTATGACAAGTCTCTAAATGTCACTACCCACTGGAAAATTTGGGGTATTTATTAGGCCACAGCAGTTTCTGAGAGCACAAACTGGGACTGTGGTCCCTCATACCCATGGTCCAGCCAGGAGGAGAAAATAAGTCCCTTGCATCTGTCAGTGAACCCTATTGCCAGCAGAGAGGTGCTCTATTTGATTTTTTTTTTTTTTTTAACAGCTCAGTAGATCATGTCAGCAGACAACAATGTGCTCACTCCACAAGACACAGAATTTGACAGGCAAAACAACCTGCCAGTTACTTATCATTAGTGCAAATGACTGATTTCTTGGTTCACTGGAAGTTCAGAATAATCTGAAGGTTTTACTCTGAGTCAAGCAGAAGAATCACTTTTTTTTTCCAGAACTTTCAGCTCACCTTGATATTTCATATTTCTGCTCCAATCTCTTTAAAAAGAAACTTTTTATTCTCTTAAAAAAACTGCAAAACAAAGAAAAAGAAAAGGGAATGTCCATTTGATCCAAAACGGTTGTAACTTCCAGCTAAAAAGGGGGATATTCAATAGCAGGTATTTCTCCTAGTAAAGAGGAAATTCTGATCAGTTGAACCCCCAGATTTTCCTTGGACAAAGCCCTTCAATGAAAATTTCAGAACAGCCTGAGCCTGCCTTCCACCCTCCTCAACTCCCTGCCCCATCATGCTGCAAAAGCCATCTCCCACATATTTTCTGCAGGCTCAGAGACCACCAGTCAAAAGGGAAAAGGCTACTCATTTTCCATCACTCTTTCTCCTCAGTCCCAACAGTGTCCCCAAGACCTTTTGGGCATCAGCAGAACCCCAATGTGCCTCATCCCTGACTATTTCAACCATTCAGAGGCATTTTTATGCCATCCACTGGCTTGGAAATAAAAACGCATTGAAGAGTCAACCAAGGGGGAAAAAAAAAGAAAAGCAATAGGTGTACAGGCCAACCCTGCAGGTGTTTCTGCAATTGAGTCTTGGCTAAGGGCTGCAAGCATTAGTGACTTTTAATTTCCTCTGTCCCCAGGCATCCTGGATAATATCACTCAGATAGTACTGATTCAACTCCTGACCTGGCAGACAATGCTGGGTGTCCCACCACGCTCCATTGAGTACAGTAAGCTTCACATAAGCCTGCTAAGCCACTAGGCTAGTTTGGCAAGTCATTTAATAACATGCTTTTCCCTACAACTTTGCAAGGGGGGAAGGAATCTACCACCAGGGGATTAGAAGACCCCCAAACAAATTTTAAACACAAATTGAATTTTTTAATTGGACTGGAGTGTTGAAGCATATTCAGATCTTGACCTCAAATCAGATCAGAAAGGAGAAGTAGGAAGTCAGTTGGCTCTGGAGATTTGTAGGGGGCCACAGGTGCCTTTAATAACTGATTCTGCAAGTCTGCAAGTTAATAGCTTGGTTAAGGATGGGAATAGACTAAAGATGAAACGAAGGAGTTGAAGTTTTAGTCCAGTTTGCTTTGAAACAAGAGCTAATATCACAGGAATATCACAACTGGAAGAGGAGGTTGGAAAGACCCAATTAATACGCTTAATCTCTTGCTATTGCAAATGTTCTGTTCTGGTAATTGTGACAATTTCGCTGTTTATCAAGCCACTTGTTTAGGCAGGACTTTCTTGCATTCATTGTTCCTACTGGGAAGCAATTGCAGAAGCTGAAGGTTAGAAACTTCCTGCTAATTAGCAGCCCAAGACTCTGTTGTTAGCAAATAACATTGTCCTTTAGCTTTAACAGGTGTTCTCCTCATGTCTTCAGGAGCAACCCACCAAGAGGGTCCAGACCTGAATGGCAACAAGGATAGCTGATACCCATCAATCACTTGTTGGTTACACTGAACAAAGTGCTGAAATATTACTTGGTCTCCAGCTGCCCAGAGCAGCCCTTTCACCTGTAGTTTTCCCCAGTAACTCAGAAAACCTACAGATGGCAGACTGTAGGGTGGGTACCGGTTGTAACTGTAGCCCTGCTACTGTTCAGAACAAGGACAGGATTTAGTACTAAGGGAGAGTGGGCTTCACAGGTCTCATGGGCAATCTGCTCAAACAACTACAAGCTGAGTTGTCCCAGCCTGGCAGCTGCACAACCACCTTGCACCCCAACCCATCTCATCCTTATGTTCTCTGCCATGGCTGCACATGGGTGCACATTTCCAAAGGTGTCAAATGGAGCTCAGTCAAGCCAAGGGTTTGCATGTGGCTTCCTGGAACTGCTTTGAGAATTGAAGGCTCCAGGCAGAATTTCAGATCTTCTCAAGTTCAGCACTTCACCAAAGAATCAACACAAACATCTTCGTGAGTGTTGAAGAGTCACTGAGTTGCAAAGTGCTTAAGCATTTGGCTGCTACTGGGAATCCTACTCTGATGTTTATTCAAGTCATGACCTGAGCACCCTCAGCTCCAATTCACAGACAACAAGAACTATGAGCAGTCGGCATTTTTGAGCCTCTTCGATCTCTTAACTGACATTTTCTGAAGATGAAAAGCTTTTGGATTCACTGCCCAGGAAAGAGAGCCCCCTGCCCCTAGCCAGATCCTGCCTGGGCCTTGGCAGTAGTCCCAGACAACGTCAACAAGCTTCGAGCCTGACTTATAGCACTATCCGAGAGAGTGAAGAAAGAGGAAACTCCCATGACACCATTCACATTCAGGTCTTGTTGATGAAACTACTAGTCATTAAAACCAGCACAGATTGTTGGAATTTTTTTTTTTTTAAATCATGTGAGCTTCAAAATTCACATCAATAGGCAGAGTACCATCTTTCTCATAGCTCCTCAGAACACCTCCATGCCACAGGCCTACCCCTCAAATCCATCTGGCAGTGGGCTGGCTCACAGCAAGGCATGGCTTCCTCCTCATTTCATCCTCCTCCAACACTCCCATTTGCGTTTTGTCCACTTGTTGCATCCTGTCTAATTCCTGTTCAGGCATTCGTCAGGGAGGGGAAGGTTGTTTTTGCTACTTGTCTGTGCTGCACCCAAAGTAATGAGCCCAGACCTTTTATGCGATCTCCTACCTGATACCCTGATTGAAGCTGGGATTACAAGGAAGACTTTCCTTTCACCCCCCACCCCATCTTGACAACCAAGTGGAAAACACAATTTTAGCAAAACAAAGATAATTAAGAAGTATACTTCAGAATCTGTCCAAAACATTTGTTTTGACAAGTAAAATTCTAGGGTTGGAGTTATTTAACTTCGCCCTCCCTCTTTCCACACTTTCAAACAAAAGTTATGCACATAGAAAAATATCCTTTTGAAACGGAAGTCAAAATGCTGTCTGCAAGCTATGGGAAAATGTTTGATGTCAACATCCCTATTCTTTCCCCAAACTCAAACCATATTTCATAGTAAGGAAAAAATAGACTGGGCCTTACATAAGCAGTTTTGGGGCAAATTTACCACTCATTCACAAACTCTAGCCAGTTCTCCTTGCAAAAGAATACAACTACAACGTCAGGTCACTTGTGACCTTGGCCTTATTAGAAAGAAATGAGAGCCTTATGCTTACAGATTCCAAGTCCTAATCCCCAAACATCTAAAACCTCACTTTGTTTGCTCAGTGTTAAAAAATAAGGGTTTTTCTTTCTCCCCCCACTCCCACCTTTTTACAAACAAATCCTTCCTGCCTTCAGACAAGCTGACATTGTACGTGTCCTTGAGTGAATTCAAAAGCAAGGCAGAGTGTTCCTTTCTCATTACATGGCTTGGCTTATCAGCCCAGCAAAGGTTTGGATTTCAGGTGTGGCTCTGTGCCAGGTGTGATGGGCCACTCACAATTCACACAGCACGGAGGCAGGGGTACGAAGCATATATAGGCTTACACTTTATCACAAGCACCAGAAAAAAACGTGTTCTCACCTGCTGATCCTCACAGACAAGCAAACAGCCTCTAGCCCTAGAAGATGGATCAGGAGGAATTAAGTTATATTTAACAGGTTGAGAGATATTATGTGCTTTGCCCACTGAAAGCAGGACTAAATTCTCAGCCATATTTCAGTTTCACTGCTCTATGGCCAAAAATCCATAAAGAAGAAGGGCTGATAAAGTATTTGCTTCTTCTAATGTATTATCAAGAGCATTAATGCAGAGATTCTATCCCAAAGTGGACTGGAAATTATTTACAGGTGAAGGATCAACAAGGAACAGTTTCTAGACAGGGTGATAAGCTGGAGTACTAGATAATGCCACTGCAGAGACACGTCGCATCCTAAGTTACCCATAAAAACGTGACCACCTTGAATCCATTGAGGTGTCCTGTTACTGCAGACTAGCAGCAGAACAAACTTGTAACTCAGCTTCCACCTATTGATTTGAAAACTGCCTACAGCATTTATATGTAAATACTCTACATGTGAACAGTTTTCTGGATGTTCAAACCACACAAGACTTTCTACAATTCTTTCTTGTGCTACTTTTCATTCACCTAATACCTCATGAGGTTATTCCAGAGGTTACTACTAGGATCATTCAGAAAATGGATTTGTAATGAACAGTCCACATCTCTCTTCCACCAGCAAATCGTTAGAAGTTATGCCCTAATGTTCTTCAATTGCCAAAACAGATGTCTCTCTGGCTAGGTAAAGTAGCCAAACCATCCTTTCCCTGGGCCCATCTCTTTCTTCTAGCAAACCAACTCTTGCAGAAAGGAAGGAGGGATGGAGGGAGGAAGAAGAGGAAGTTCCTCCAGAGGTGTGGTGCTGGTGAGGTGATAGCAAGCTTTGAGAGGGCAGCGCAACCAGTGGTAGCTTATCCAAGTTCCTAGTAACTTAATTTGAGTTAGGTGTCTCTCTGCCCCAGAGAAGTTGCAAACACTTGCAGGCTCTAGGTAATTCCCAAACAGGTGGCTTTGGCTAAATATGCCCCACAACTTCTCTTCACTCAGACCGAAATCACAGCCCTGAATTCACAGACTAATTTCCCTGATGCATAACCTGAACTAAGCTCTTACAACAGGGGAACCTCAGGCAGCTGGTGCTTCTGGTGCAAGTTTTCAGCCATCATGCCAGTTCATCAAGACCTTCAGGATTTGCCAGTGTTTTCACAGAAGGTGGTACTGAGCACTCAGATGTCCTAGTCCATTCCCACACCTTGGGGCAGGTTCAGCACTCCTAAAACTTTTCCTTAAGTCAAACCATTCCCTGAAGCATTCAGGAGATACAAGAGCTCAAGTCACTTTCTATACTGTAGACACTGATGTGGCTGTCCTAATCATTCAAGTACAGTATCTTGCAGTCTTAAAGGTGTTTACCATCACAATAGTTCCACAAGTTAGGGCAGTTCGGCAATTTCCATTGTGCTGCTAAGGAACTGAGTCACAGCACTGATGTAACTTGCCTGAGGCAGAAGATGAAGTCTGGGGCAAAACAGGGAGCTGAGCACGAGTCCCTCAAATTCCTGGCAGGCACTCTAAGCCCAGGCCATCCCAATGGCCAGTCACATTTATGAAAACATCAGGCAGGGCTTTAGGTGGGATGTCGAAGATTTTCACTTGCTTGAGCATGCATGGAAATGCCAGCCATACCTATCTGGGTGAATCTTCTGTAGCAGGATGGGATGCCATTGCATCACAGCTCAATAATGTTCTGCAAAACCCTCAGGAAGAGAACTTGATGCCAGGCACGGGATCGCCAGGCGAACTGTGGGCAGACAAGGAACCTCCAGCACAAGCAGCATCACGCAGTACCTGATTCAAAGCTCAACAGAAGCCATTGTCTCCAGCATGCTTCGAACACACTTGTTCAAGTGATCATTCAACACCAAAAGTATTTGTGAGAGATCTGCTTTTGCATGTGGTAACGTCCATCTGGCAAGAGATAACTATTAGACTTTTGCAGGGCCCTGCACCCACTCCAAATCAAGCAAACCTAGAATTTAAAAGCATATATCATAACTGTGCTTTCTCTTTCAAAATTAAGTTTAGTTATTTTTAAAAGCCAAGTTCAACATAATGCTTAAAGGTGCAGAAGCCACTTAACAACTGAACTTGACTAACAATCCTTCTTGGAACTTTGAGATACCCCCATCTGTTCAGAGAGCAGTTGAGAGATGACAATGCTCCACCTCTGGCTCACTCCATATCTTGGGGCTTTGTTTTCTTAGAACAGCGGTGAACACATGATGAAGGTTCTGTTGAAGATTATGGAAGGTACTGACCACACTTTGGCTCAGCTCTCCAGCAGCAGGATACTAGCCACTAGGCACTAGGGTGGGCATGACAGCTTTTAGTTTTTATTTTACAAAGATAAAAACCCTACCTGGAGTTTGTTCAGCTGGAGGATGAATGGAGTCACTGCACAAAACCCACCCACCACTGGCAGCAGCAGAGAGACAAAAGTTTCTAGAATTTGATTGCACCCATTATTAAAACTTATCTTTCACCATCTCTCTGTCTATTGATTTCTAGCCAACTATTAACTAGCAATGACCTTAGTGGCTTGAAAATAACTGGGGAAGTCGTGTAAACAAAGGGGAACCCAGCTGCACACAAAGAACCAAGGTATTTACAGAGACCTTCTTTGCTTCTGCTCATCGCAATAAACTCCTGCTGGGTATTTTTCCATTTAAACGTCTGAGTCAATGATCCAAGAAGCTCAGGGTGTGGACAAGCAACTGAGTATACAGAGGAACAGAAGGAAGGAATAGGAGATAATTGTAATTGAGCCTTGAATTAAAGTAATCTCAAAGTCAGAAGACAAAGGTTCAGGTTTGAGAAGCTTAGCTCCACTGACTAAGAATTCTGTATATTAAGCAGAAGCATTAATTATACACACGTCAATTTGACTTTCTCAGGACATACCAGTATACCATACCTAGTACCAAGAAAAGACACCATGTCAAGTTTGAGAACTTGATGAAAATGCACAATAGAAGTTTTTCAAAATGAGAAACCAAGTATTTCATCATACACGTTATCACGTAAGTTCTTCCAGCCCTCTTCACATGATCTAAGAATTTACACCCTATGTCCTTTCATTCCACCAGCACATCTACTCAAGTCTTCCCCACATTTCCCTTCATACAGGGCTCTGAGAGCCCCTCTGCAATCACCACGACCACCCCTTTTCCAGCCCAGTACCAATGGCATCCTCAAAACTTTCCCCCTTCCCACTACACTCAGCTCTTTCCCATGTCCTGTAACTGTCAACTGGGAAAGCAGCAGCATTAGATGTAGCTTTTTTCAGACCATTTGTGCCTCAACTGACAATCACCCAGCTGACCAAACAGGACCGATAAATTTTGAAAATCCCCAGAGTCTTATATTTGGGGCACACCATTGTCTGATCATTGATTTTCAATAAGCTTTTAGTAACAAGATTATTTGAATTTTTGCTTCCCTGTTTAGATGGGCTGAAGATGGTCATTAGGTTCTCAATTTTTGAGGGAATAGAATAAAGATACCAATATTGCTATTTTGGCAGTAACTAACATGCTTACACACCACCTTCTGTACTACCTCGTTTTTGGCCTTGCTTAGAATTATGATGAGAGTAGTAGTTCCTAAGAAACTGAGAAAAGCTTGCAAAATTGTTGCCATGTGTAAGCTTGTTGACTTAAATCCATCCTGGATCCAGTAGCCGATCTCTGTGAGTGAAAGCTCAACAGGTCCCAAATGGGCCAATTGTAGTAGCCATACAGATCAAAGTGAGAAATTCCAAAGAGAAATGTGGGATCCATTGAGTTTCAAAAGTCAAATGTGGGTCTGTTTCTCCTTAAAAGAGAACAGAGGTGAGGGCATTCACATATTCAAGTTCACAAAGGGCATAGCCAGCTGTAGTGGAGCAAGAAAAGCCAATATCTCTTTAGTCATAGTCCCACACTACAGAAGAAGCTCTTGCAAAATTCTGGTGCTTCCAGTTTATGGGGAAAATCCTTTAGAAGAACTTTGTGTGCTTTCTCATTCTCACCATAAGCAATCCAGGACTGCAGGGGCAGCGTAAATAAAAAAAGTTATATGAGGCCAGAAGAGAAAGCAATCCAAATTATTTTGAATTTGAACCCTAACTCTAAGTAAGTTGGCAATTCAGCCATCCACACAAATGATTATTTTTGGACTGACACTCAGATGATCCTCCAGCCATCCATTCTCCTCAAAGATCTTTTCAACCTTTTGATTCACTTTAGTCACGTTTGAAAGAGCAGTAGAACTTTCAGCAACAAGAAGCGCCCACAGGATTTGGGAGAACCCATGGAGGAGGGGAGAACAGAGATCCAGACGAGTTCCCCACTCTGGAAAGGCACACAGTACGCAACCCTTAGGAAACAGCCGCCTGGCCAAAGAGCACATGTGTCCTGGCTGGTCAGCTAGCACTCGCACAGCTCTGTCCCAGCTACAGCATTATGTTATCTTCTGTGTCGTAGAGTCACAGGAAGAGCAGTGCGAAAAGAGCTGGGGTTATTATGGTAGAAACAGAAGTAGGATGAAAAGGCCAAAGGACAAAAATCCACAGGAGACTTCAGTAACTCTGGTGTTCAGGAAACAACAAGGCTCTTTCCCATCCCTTCATCTTCTTCCTGTGAAGGGTGAGATTAACCACCCTAAAGGCAGGAAGACACATACACCTCCCTCACCAGAAGAGGCATGGTGTTATAATAGCAGGGCTATTTTTTTCCTCAGGAAAAAGGATGAAATCAGCTATTTACACTGGACAAATTACAAGCTCAGGAAAGCACACAAAGCACACAAAGAGAACAGTTGTATCACAAATAAATATATGGTGGGGGGAACTTATTGATTAGATTTGTAAATGCTGTTGCCCAATCAATAGCAATTTCTGGAAATGCCTGGTACTTATTTGGTGCAGCTTGTACAATGAGGATAAATAGTAAGAGTACTTAAGGAGTGTGTCTCCTGACACCATTGCCAAGCCCTGTACAACAAAATCAGAAAGTGGTACAACACTTGTACAAGCCAGGACTAACCCTCTACACCTCTAAAAAACAGTAAGGAAACAAGCAAGCACATATCCAAACACAGCTACACTATCAAAATAAGCACCTAGATCCCAAAGGATTCTGCACGAATTCCTGTTTCTCTTGCTGTAGATGACTGGCACTGAATCCAGGACAGCATGAAACCCATTTGCCATGTCCAGCTGGGCAAGCTATGGGTCCTCCTAGGATCCCTGCTGTGTAGAAGTACACAAGAACCACCCCTCCTCCCCAAATGACTAGACTGCTTTAGAGGTGTCCCTGAGCACAGTAAAATCCCCAAATCTTAAGGGAGGAAGAAGGAGAAAGTCAGGCTGCCAGAACAGTTTGCCTGCCACAACCCCTCTGTGCCAGCACCAGCCCCTTCTGTTCGTGGCCTCCTCCTGTTAGAGCCCAGGTTTTGACACACTGCCTTACTCTCCAAGGGGACACAGCCATGCTGGGACAGGGTCCCAGCGTGGGCAGCAGGACACCAGAGAGACCACAGCATGTACTGCTGGCTCAATGGCAACATGGCAAAAGGCACAGAGAACAAGCATCTAAGCAGTGGAGCTGCAGGGAACCCCTGATTAACCCTGACCCAGGGTCCTGGATATACCACAGCCCTGCACTAAAAGCAGCACCTGATGGGAAGGAGGGAAAATCCACCTCAGCTCCACAGGGACTTCTCTGCTTCCCTTCTTCACAGATAGGAAGTTTGCTCACATTGTGACATGAGATCATAGCACAGGAAAGACTAAGGAACCAGACGCTCATTTAAGCTGCAGCTTTTTTACTGCAGCTGCCAAGGATAACGATGTTTGTATGAAATGTGTTTACAGATATCGCTCACAGCCTTCCAGTGAAGCAGCCTGTGCAAGAGCCACTGGCCAGCTCATCATAACAAAGACTTTCACCCGCCCCACTTACTTTAACCGGCTGTGTCACTCCAAACAAGCCAGAGCAGGCAGGTTTCCCATCCCCACCACAGCATCCAACACTACCCATACAGCTGATGGCTGGAGGAAGAAGAGAGGGAAAGGTACTTGGCACCTATTCCCTCATATAGTTTTCGGTTGCTAGTGTATTTGCATGCAGATTGCTGCCAGCTGAGTGGTGATGGGGCAGGACAGCCACTCTTTTCACTGAGCATATCCCACAGGTGTTTCACCTTCTCCCTTAGGGCCCTAGTGACTTTTCCCATGAACACAGCCTTCCTTGGGAGGTCTTAGGACACAGGTGTCTGGGGTGAATATCAACAACTTGTCTTCTCTGCAGGAGAAGTGTCATTTAGTCCATTCCTCTATGAGGGACTCCATGGAACTGCACTGGTTTGTAAATCACAGCAGGATGAGAGGAGTTTGTGTGGAGTGGATTGGAGTGGAGTGACTCATTTTTCTGCTCCTAAAATGTTGGTATTACTCACCAGAAAACTCCCCACATATTCTGAGGGATTTCAGTGCTTTTTGTCTTTCATTAACAGCTCATCTTGTTTGCTTCCTTGTCACAGTATCCTCCTCATAAGAACTTCCTGCATCCTTTGTCACCACCTCACACCACCATTGCATCGGCCAAACAGCCCATGGAGGCTGGAAAAGCCATTAGGCAGTTAGTGATCACTCTGTCACTTAAAGAAGGCCACGTTAGCCTCCATGACTTCAGCCAGCATTCACTAGCACCGTTAGACACTGAGGTTGTGGGTTGCATGGATTTTCCTTGTGACTCAAAGCAATTTTCATTTACAGTCTAGAGCTGAGCACGCATTACCAAAGGGTGCATAAATGAAAGCCTGCAGGCTTATTGCACAAATGGGATTTGTACCGTTCCTTGAATTCCTGCATCTCCTAGGAGGGAGTACACACACGCTGCTTTCTCTAGGATTATGATAGAGCCAGTATGGAGAATTAAAGACGCAGCCAAGTTATTTCAGCTACCTGTGCCCTAGTTTCCCTAGCTGTAAAACATGTTTCCTTGGTATTGACCTTGAGGCTAAATATTATAAATTTCTAGGCCTAGAGTTCCTACACACAAAAGACTGTACCACAATAAAGACGATTTACTGGGGACTTGGAAAAGAGAGAAAGGGAATACATTTAACTTAGGAGTGTAGTGGGCAATACCTCCCTTTTACTTTCCTTCCATCCTACAAAATCTTACAATCGCTCTTCTTGCTTTTTGTTGTAAATAATTGACGTGTGAAGTGCTGACTCATAAGTCTGGGGTTACAGGAAAGGAAACTTTCTTTCTTGGTTAAAAATTTAATTTCACAGCATAGGCAGTTTCCTCCAGGGCTGGCTGGCAAGTCTTTGGCCGCACAGCACACCCTGCAGACACCAACCACCAGCCAGTGGTAGGATTTCCCAGATGGTGTGGTCCTGCCTGTCTGTCTGCAACAGGAGAACCCAAAAGCTGCCCCACCAAGAATTTGTCAATCCTGTTTGAGTGAAGCTAAGCATGGTGGAGCTCCCTTCCCTGGATGCTAACACAGAGGGAGGGCCACGTGAGTGTGCCAGGTAGTGCTCCCCTGTGCATCATGTGCATCATCCATACCCAGGTAGGCTTTTACTTGCTGTTCTATTCGAGCAAGGGGAGTTTCCTCTGGGGCTGCAATCTCCACAAGCTGTCCCCCGCTTATAAACAGCAGACCAAATTTTGGCCTTACCCAATTATTGATGTGCCAAAATAACGTGAAGAATGTCCCCAGAGCTCAGCTCAGGTGCTTCAACCTTGAGCACACACCAGTTCATTCCTCAAAGATCTCACCATATAAAGGAACAGAGGAAATATTATTTGTACGTCACGGGAGAGAAGATGCTCAAATCCTTAAATTTTTTTTCAGCACCTGACCTGCACTCATTTCCACAGCAGTCAGGCACTCGCACTCCTGCAATGAGCCACATGGCAGTGACTCACCCAGCGACAGACAGAAAGTCTGCAGCACGGCGGCAAAGACAACTTCACTCTTCTGGCGCTTACAGAGCCACTTCTAGCACCCGGGGCACAGTGACACTTCCCCTCACTCCCTTCAAGCAGCATTATTTCATCATGTCTGCCAGGCACAATTTGCTGCTGGAATTCAGTACTTTTATCTCTACTCTTTGATGGACATCCCTGTGGCATGTTTGACTCATTTTCTTTCTAATATTGTCGTGATAGAATTCAACACCCCCTCCATTCTCCTCACACTTTGCAGGAAAGGTGAATTTGGAAACTTCTTTCTTGGAGCAACCGATGATAGCAGCTCCATTGTGCCTGAGAAAATCAGTCACAGTCTGTGCTTTCAAAAACCATAGGAATGTTGTTGCTGTAGCTGTGCATTGTGTTGACTATGGCAGTGCAAGGTGCACAATAGGGAACCAGCCTCTGTCCCGCAGAGCTTGAAGTCTTAACAACAATCCATACACTGAATGTTTACTATATAAATATTCAGCTAAACAAAGCGTTCAAGTCACATGAAAGCTCAATGGATCAAAAAGGTCAATGGAGAAACAAGTTTTTCAGGAGACTGGGTTTATCTACAGTATGGCAATTTAGAGAGCTTCCTTGTCATATTTAGAGAGAAGTGAAAGCCCACAGGGAGAGAAAAACCCTTGAGATATAAACCATATCCGTGCAAACCCTTCCTGTGTAAACCCTTCCTAAGTAAAGTCTCCTCTACTTGAAAAAAGACAGAAGAGCTCCAGAAGTTGAGCAGCGTCTTCCTGTGCAGAGCTGACAGACCTGGGAAGTGCTCAGTTCCTGTGGTATGGGGTAGAAAGGGAGCTATGCTGGCTTCAATTGCATATATTAGAACAGATTCATTCCTTGAGGACACGACAACAAGTACAGATGCTGCTGGGTATATTTATATGTAAGATACGAAGAGATGACATGGTATCACAGGCAGCATTAAGAGAAAACCCCAAATCCTACTCTTTCATCGGGAGAAAGGTTTCCTTGATCTCTTAATGCTAATGGCAATGAGGAAAAAGTGTTTCTCTTTACTCTTGAGGAATGCTTTCCTATTTAAATAATAACCAACTCTAGAGTGAAGAGGGATGCTCCTGTGCAGAGCCTACACAATAGCAAGCTGCTTTTTTTCTTTTTTTTACAAGCAAAGTTCAAATCACTAGAAAGTGCTTATGGTGCTTCCCTTTAGCACTCATGCTACACACTGCAAACCACTGAAGGAAAAACAAGGACTCTTACAAACATGGAAACAGGGCAGGTTCACAAACCTACACCTACTTTAAGGGCTCTTAAGGACCACTGAAGAACCAGCATCTGAAGACTGTGAGACCACATCGTGGCTGGGCTGGAATTCCTGCTCTTCCTCCATGACATCTAAGCACCATCCTCTACAGCTGCTTCAGAGGATGGTGGGAGCCAACCACAGGATCCAGCAGCCACGTCTTCTCTGTGGTGGCAGGACAAGAAAGACAGATGCATGATTGCGTAAGAGGGGAAAAAAAAAAACCAGAGCATCATTTCCTCTTGGTCAGGCCAGCTTTATTAACCAAAATACTTGGAGAAACTGTGGGTATGAGCTGTGGGCTTGGCAGTGGTGTGAAGGACTACTGCCTGAGCAAGGGTTCAGGTCTCTGGGGATCAGCCAAAGCCACAAACATTTTTTGTGCTTTTCAGCTATGCCATAGATGGGCCATGATTCTGTCCTTCAGATTCTGAGGACCAGGGGTATTTGGCTGTGTGAGCTGGCCAGACTATCTTGGGGAGAACTTGTATGTTCTTCATGCAAGTGGTATCTGGGTCCTGTTTGGAGACCTATGCTCCATGAGCCAAGGTATGAGGATTGGTCTCTCCAAAACATGCACCCATGCAAAAGTGTCTCCGTGTGCGTGTATAAACATTTACATACTCAAACATACATATATATATATGTGTGTATCTATATACATATGCACTTGACCTTTCACGTCACCTGGGGCACATAAGCTTAGACTTCCTGAAAGGTATGGCCCACATGGAAGAATAAGTCCAAGAACAAGTGACTTCAGAGCAATTTATCTCCTCCTGTTAATTTTTACAGCCAGAGAGAACACTTCACACAGTCAAGCACCTCATATATCTTTGCTAAATTTACCTTTTGGAAACACAGTGGTGAACCAGCATTAAGGCATCACTGTGCCAAGCGTGTTTCAGTAAAAGTCAAGTTATTTTTCCCCTGTCCAGCTGCAGCGAGGCCAGGCAGAGCTGTGTGTTAGGTAAGATGGGAATGAGGTGACTGATACAACACTTGCTTCAGCAGAGGAGAGACACTGCCAGCCGGGCATGTGAGCAGCCCTGCCTCTCAAGTTTGAAATGAGAGTATTTCAAAAGAGAATGATCTTTCAAGGTCCCTTCCAGTTCCTGATATTCTGTAATTCTGTGTGATTCTGTGAAAAGAGAATATGTATTAAATGTTTTGGGGTTTCATGCTGTTGGGTTTTTTTAAATTTATTTACTCTCACGGGGCAAAACTTGTGGTTAGTGGGCTTTTACTCTGCATTTCCTGTCTCATGGTCTGTATTATTCCTGTTGTAAAATACTGAATTCAAGATAACTCATAATAAATTGTTTATGCCATATTCTCAATGGCTGTTATGACATCGCAGCCTCCTTTTTGAATCGTCACCCCCTTCCTGTGAAGCCTGGGCACGTGAGACTTGTCTTAGGGAGATTCCAGTCTTTCTGTTCTTCATTGCACTTGGGATTACCTTGGTTTGTAACACACTGTAGTTTTGTTTTCACCCATGTTATGCAAGATTTTTTGAATACACTCTTCCGGTCAGCATCAGACATAGTGTCTCTTGGTAGGTTGTAAATTGGAGGAGAAAAGTTAATGGTTTAAAAATGGTAAAGGCTGGGATCCAGCATCCTTGGTGTCTGTCTTCTGAGCAAGTTACTCTCTGTGTTGGTGTCTCACATAGACAGCTTACACAAAGGTCAGGCACCCCCCAACAGCCCCTGGTGGCTGCCCCCGTGGTAACTGAAAAGCACAAACAGTACGCTATCAAAGTTTACCCAGTAGCACTTCCAATGCATCACACCAGCAAAGCCCCTGAGACAGCTAAAGCCATGTATTCTTCACTGGCTGAAACTCAAAAGTGAGTAGGACCCACAAAGTTGATCCTGGCAATTCCCTTTGGCTGCTCCCCACTCCAAAAGCTCCTGAAAGTACAGAGCACATCCAGGGACCATGCGGTGCTGCAGGGCACCTTAGCAGTGCCCAGCAACCTCACAGGCTCTGCTGCCTTGCTATGGTGTCTGGACACGTTGGTTAACACACAACCTGTTCCATCTTGCAGGCTTCACGCAGGCTTCCCAGGCTGCTGAATGCTGTAGGTATGTTCACTTGACAAGGCATAGATTGGTATTTCAGATGTTTCTTACTAGGCAGAACTCACTGTATCTAGGTATTTTCAGAAAAAATGTCTTGTATTGAAGTGTTCATATTACTTGGTGCTCCCCCCAGACACATGTGGCTGCATTCCCAGCACCCCATGGGAGAGGTCCCCTGTCTCAGGGAGCACTCTGGCCAGCAATACCTATAGTGTATGCAAACATTCCACCTATAGGAAACATGCTGTGCTACCGAACATGCCTCCAGTTATTATAATAACGTTTTAGTGATGGGTAGTACACTGATTGCAGCCTTGAATCAAATCTGGAAATCTCACCTGGAGACTGCAAAACATGTGAAGTTCTTCTTTGGCTAAGTCAATGCCATTTGTGCACCACTGAGAGCCCATCCAACTTGGGCAAATCAAACCACATCCATTTCCTCCATTTCAGCAGAGCTGCCCAGTCTAGAAGTGCCCTGAAATGCCTGGTGAGGATTTGTAGTGTGTAAATACGTGCATACTTCTCCTAAGGAAAGAAATAATACTCTTGAAGATGTCAAGAAGACAAGACTGCATATCACAATCATGTAACAAGGGGGTGTTGAAATTGCCATTGCGTTAGAGCTCAGCAACTTGAGATCGTTCTGTCCTGCAAATGGTTTCAATATTTAAGCATTTTTCCTTAAATGCAAAGATAAGTGATGATGAGAATATTTACAAACAAAGTGTGAAAAGAAGCTTGACAGGGGCAATCAACACTGCTTCATTTTGATAACTTTTAAGTGTTTTGTGTTCAGTCATGTAAAAAAAAAAAATAACTCATTAGCTTAAATTGTGAAATCAACAGTAATTTTGAATAAAATGAATTTTTCATTTTGGAAATGACAAAGGGGCAATTTTCAACCTTTAAATTGCAATTCAAATTGAAAAATTTGCCCAGTACAACCCCTTTAAGGAAAATTTCTTCATTTCTCATATATTAGCATTTTGGGGTGATGATATGGTTCATCAAAAACCTCTGCGCCTCAATAATCTGCATCTAGGCTTCCCCTGATTGCATGGTGACTGTGTGTTGCCTAATTGCGTGTGACTAATACAATTTCATGTGCATTTCCGTGCACTGGGGATTCATTGTTGCCACATACTACCATTGGGAAATCGCTAAGCGTGTGTCTATGAAACAATGACAGGGAGACAAGAGTACCTCCTCCAGAGAAAAGACCTAGGAGGAGGCGGATGACTGGGAGCAACAAATTATCTACTCAGAACAGACAGAAAATAGAGCAGCTGTGCTTTCTCCCTGATTCGTGGAGCACCAAACCTCCTCTATTGAGCACGACTTACCAGGACAGTATTTAAGAGGTCCTTCTTTGATGATGAGGGCAATGAAACCTAAACAATGCTTGAGAAAGGAGGGGTGGGGGAGTGGAAGAGAAATCTCCTCTGTCAGAGACAAATATCCTGGGTCCAAAGAGCCAGGTGGACCACACGTCCTCAGCAGCATGAAGAAGGCAGCTTAAGAGGGACCTCTTTCTCCAGGGGTAGAAAGCCAGAAAAAGGGTATGAACAAACCCCAAGCAAGCTACTGTCCTCAGCAAGAGCTTACCACAAATAGTTACAGTTACCCTTCATTCAAAGTTCACTCTGAATTACTGCTATAGAGTGTGCCTCCTCTCTATGCTGGGCACTCAGCCTTGCAAACTATCAGCCTTTATGACCCCTCTGTGCACAGCAGCTGCTGGAGGGGTGGCTCATGAACTCATGATACAGGGCTGCTGGTTCCACATCTCCATCCTCCGCTATAAAACCTGCTGTATTGGTGGAGGTTTGCTGGGTAACTAAGTTAGACTGGGGCTGGGCCTCTCTAGGGAACATGTGGAAGCCTCAGAAATGGGATCCAAACAGACAGCTTCCTGAAGAATCAACCAACAATGGCTGAGCCAGAAGGAGAAAGCAGGAGTGAGCATGGTTTTCTGTCACTGGAAGTAAATGCTTCTCCATTTTTCTATATACATATAAAAAATGCTCCTTGTTTGATACTGGAAGGTGATGCACGTGAGTTCCTTAACCAGGAGGCTGAAGTGAGTCACCATTTCCTTAGGAGAGCCAGGGAGTCAAGCCCAGACAACCTATAGCTTGGCAGTGGGGATGTGTTCCTGCGTGGGGGCACATCCTATAAGTGGGTTGGGTAAGTGAGAGGGAGCACGCAAACCTTGTCCCTAAGAGCAGAGCAGCTTGTTTGGTGCAAGGCTTACATGTGCTCAGAAAACATCTAGAAGGTGTCCTGCTGCGAATTAAGGCATTTCTTCACCTAGTTTCTGGATATTGGAGGTCTAGGCTGTGATGTTCAATGCAACCAAGAGCTGGCTTTTCTGCCCCTGCAGGGGCAGAAGCAGAAATGTGGGTGCCTCAAGATCTGGAAGCTGTCAAAAAACTTTGGGCTGAGGCATGGCTAAGGTTAAGGTGCACCTGAGTAAACTTTCTTCTGGATTTAATTTTTGGAGTTGGTTGCCTTATTTTCAGTTCTGTGTGCCTGCACACAACTCCCTGCATAGGTAGGGTGAATATGAGGTTAAATCCCCTAAAAAACACAAGACATTCAGATGCTGCAGAGAGGGGAGCCCTATAAATATCTGGAAGTGAGGGGATGAAAACAGCCAACTCCCAGGGGAAGTATGCCCTTTTTTGCAATGTTTATAAAAATAAAAGTAAGTGAAACCAGCAAAAGTCCTGAAGAGTCCACCATGCACTGCTGCTGGAGGGAAGGGGCAGGAAAGCCCTTTGATGAAAACTTTTGTAAGAGTTGAAAAGAAATGCTTGACAGGCTTTCCCTGCCTGGCTGCAGTCCCATCCAAGTCCCCTGGCAGCTTGCACAGGGGGCTGCGGGATGCTGCCCTGCCCTGCTGGTCCCCTCTGACAGCCACAGCCCCCAGAAAAGGGACCTCTCCCTGGCTCCTGCCTACAGCTTGTAGGCTTTATGGGAATGCAAATAATGCATATGGCAATAGAGATGCCATTATAGTTGTAATTACTGCTAATCCTGCCTGAATAAAAAAGAATTAGATAAATAATAAAATCTGTTCTGCAGGCAAGATGACAGGAAAAGGCCTTTTTAATCAAACAAGAGGAACCCATCCCTTTTCCTCTTCTAGTAGCCTCTGCTTTGTTGCCTACAAAATTTTAATTGTCTCCATTTGCTGGTGTTCGTTCTTTTCCTTCCCCATATGCTTGGTATATTTACTCCCTCTCTACTCATCCCAAGACCCCACAGCTACACGGTTTGATTATCACCCTCTTGATTCCTACAGCTTTTCGCTAAGTGGCTTCTTGCTTTTTAAACAGCAGAGTTCTCCAAGGCAAGGGCTCCCCTTTCTGAGGTGTCTGCCTGGCTCCCAACACATAGCACCCCCAGCCCTACCACTGGTCTTATTGTCTCCAGCATCACACAAAAGGGGTTTAGTATCTGCCACAATGGGCTGGTTAATGAAATTGTTGCTACAGCTGGGCTGGTCTCCTGAGACTTGTGTATGTGGAGGGAGTTCTCTTCACGGGAGAGAGGATACACAATTTTGGATTGAATACAGTGCTCCAGAAAGGAAGGTGACTCATTGAGCCTAATCATTAGGGTGTGTGATGATATTATCTAATGAGGAAACGCTTGATGATGCTTTTAGAGACTGCAAAGAGCAGCGAACTGGCTGTAGAGGAAATCAGAATGTGGGCGCTTTCGACATAAACAGCCTTCAAGAAATGGGATCTGAAATGTCTTTGGGGAGAAGAGCAGAGCAATTTCAACACCTTCATGCTTGCATCAGGGTGTGTTGCTGCTTCTGTTTAATCTTGCTTGTTCACATAAGTCTCTCCTTAAATAACCAGCTCTCTAGAATTCAGGATGAAGGAGCCTTGCCTGAAGAACAGATGTCATCTCGTTTGTTTCTGAAGTTTGGGGTTTTTTTTGTCATTGTGTTTTTTCCTAAGTTGAACTGCGGATGAGGTTTTAATGAAAGGAAACTGTCAGGTTGGTGTAAGTCTCAAATCAAGGTTTAGTTAAGTAAGGGTTTTTTGCAGAATCTCTAAGATAAACATTTCAGCTATTGCTGTTTTGTTTTGGTTTGCTGTGGGGTTTTTCATTTGTTTGTTTTTTAAGAAATCTGTTTGAAATTGTTTGCTTGGCTTCCTTTAAAGAATCTGCAGCTTTTTTGCTACCTCATGAGAACTGGAGAGTGAAACTGTTTAGAAATACTGAGTGGTAGTCCCCATTCTCTTTTTTTTCTAAACTGAGAAAGATGAATGAGCTATCTGCCTGACTTGTATTTCTCACTCCCATCACTACTTGTCTAAGGCATCTGTGATATAGCTGGGCAGTTTTCAGTAAGGGACCACAGCAGTGAGTATCATCATGCCCCAAGAAAATCAGTTGAAAGAGAAAGCTCTGAATACCTCAGGAATACCCACCAGGAAAAAGCCTGCTTTGTTGGTTTCATCAATCCACAGTATCTGATCAACTAATGTACTCATCAAGAATGAAATACTGCAGTAGAAACTTGCAAATGAAAACTAGCCTCATCCCTTAAAATAGCAAGAAAGGTCTGCCCTTCCAAAAAACTACATCATCATCAAATTAGGCTCTCTTTGCATACAAATTTTTGGTCTTATTTAAAATCCATTAAAAATAGAATGGTTTAAGCTTGTTCTTCATGTACTCAAATTAAACAAACTGACAGAGCACATACAGCCTTTGGCAGCCCTTTGACTAAACTATGTTAAATTGGTATAAGTAGCCTTAAATGCCTTTCACAAGCATGGATTTCAACCATTGTGACTCTGGGTGTACATGAGACTTTAGCTCTGTATTTAGTAAGAGAAAATGAAATGAGTAAAATCATAGCCAAATGAAGGCTAAGGTCCTGTGTGAGCACTGTGGCAGCTGTATCTCTGATGCAAATGTCTGCAGAAATATCAGGAACCCCTGGTGCAGGTGTTTGGGAATCCAGACACAGTTAAAGCAACAATTTTTTTCAATTTTTATTTTTCATTTGTTCACTTTCTCCTGCTCTAACTACATCCCTAGGCTTGAAAGCACTGTATGGGCTAAGGCCAGGCTGGTCTTATAGCTGCAGCTGTGTGTATGTGCATATATGTGTGTGCATTCCTTCTCGCTCTCATAAATGTGCAGCAAAAGTGTGAAAAAGAGCAGCTGGCACATCTGAGAAAGAAAATTGCAGAGGAAGCATGGCATATATTTTAGAGCTGGGATGCTGTAAAATAAATCATGAGAGCTCCCATCTCCCTAGGATAGACTCAAAAGTTAAGTAAAACAGAATATGACCTCCCAATCCTCCATGACCTCAAGGCTAGTGACGTACTGGGGTGTTCAGGAGACATGGGCTGGGGTGTTTCTTTTCTAATTGATTCATTCTATCCATTCTTCAGACATGTTTTATCGTTAATTATCATGAAAAGACAGAGAAATTGATGAGGACAGCATTTCTGAAGAAGAGGTGGCAAATACCTCCTTTCCACAGTGTCTTTACAAGACTTTGCAAAGTCCGTTTGACATGGCCGTCAGGAAGGAAGAATGTGCTTTGGCGATGTTAGCTGAAAACACAACAGAAGAGCCAGTTTGAACTCTCTTTATAGAATATTCTTCTCTTGAGTGCAGCTGCACTTCTAACATGGATTGGCTGAGTCAGGAGAGCACATAAAGAAAAGCGAGAGCTCAGCTCTTCAGTTAATAACATGATCACATCCCACGTAGAAGAGGACTACCTCCATGCAGGTGCAGCACAATCTTCCAGTGTCTCCCTGCAGTTCACCCTTCTAGTCAGGAAGAAGAGACAAAATTTTGCAACACTTACCAGGGAAAATTCACCAAACAGGTCAGCTTAGGCAGTGTTAGAAACCCGTGAGATGCTTGCTCCATCAGTGAGATTATAGACCTAAAAGTTTCACTTTGCTTTATAACATGATAAAGCTGAGCTGACTCATGGGACTTGAGCATAGCCATCCTCAGGCAGTTCTGCAGGAAAGACAGCATCCAACACCTGAGAACAGCCCTTCTTCTTCACTTCTCCAGGCCTTTATTTCAGTGGAGTTGGTTACTGGTAAACTGGAGGAGGGTGGAGTGAGCAGGGAGGGTCAGAGTCCTTTCCCGCTCCTCTGTCCTTAGCTGATGTTTCAAGCAAGCATGATTTCATGCTACATCTCCAAGCCCAGGAGACAGTCTTCAGGAAGGTACTGCTTTGTCATGGGTACAGAGCAGCAGCCATGGTCTAGCCCCTGCTGCATCACAATGAGTCACTTTGGGCCACCTTCTCCAATACACACTCAACCAGTATTCACCAAACCATTGCCATCCCCTGAGCTTCAGGTAATCTAGAGGATTTTGTGATCTTGCTCAGTTCCTCTACTGGAAGATGCTATATCTAAGAAACCAATAACATAGGATCAGTCTTCCCAATTAGTTGAGGACAGCAGATGACTATATACAAAATAATAATAATATAGTTTATAGCTTCTTAGCATGCCCTTCCTCTGAGAATGTGATTCAATGTTGCTGTAGAGAAAATAGCACTTAACAAACCTGATTTAGTTCTTTGAGGAGATTACAAAGTTGCCTGATAAAGGTAACTACGCAGATATGCTATACTTAGATTTTTTTTTCCAGGGGATTGAGCTAAAACCATGACATCCTGCTTAAAAAATAGAACAGAATAGTATGAACCAGAGGATATGTGAGGCTCCAGATTGAGAACTGTATAACTGACAGATCTCAAAACGTTGTTGTCAGTGAGGACTCGTCACCAAACAACATATTCCAAGCAGGTTTGGGACTCAGCCCTTCTGTATCCTATGCTATTTATCAGCCATCCAGAAGATAAAGTAAGATAGCCATTGATAAAGGGCACAGATGACCCAGTTTGGTGGGTCAGGTTGGTTGATGAGGCAGCCACACCAGGGGACAGTGACTCTTGAGTAAGCAGGGCTCACTTGAGATGTGTTCCTCAGCTGATGCTCCAAAGTACCTGAAAGGAAGAGGAGAAGGAGTGAGGGTTGTCTCTTACAAGCAGGACTGGCTTCGTGTAGCAGAGCTCCTGAACGAGGGCTAGAGACCATTGTGGGCAATGGTTCAGTGCAAACAGCTCTCCTGGTGTGCTGACAAAAGGGGGCAAGAGCTGCCTGGGAATGAGCACATGGGGAGGGTAGTTAGGAGGATAAGGGAGGTTAATTTGCCTCCACATAAAACACTGAGACTGAAGTGGATAAGATAATACATCCAGGCCTGGGGCTTACATTTTAATATTCAAAAGGTGGTTAAAGTGAGGGCAGGAAAGAGCCACAGAAATGAATTAAGGAGTAGAGAAAATGCCTTAGAGCAAGATACTGAAATTGTTCGATCTGTTTCATGCACCCAAAGGGGGAAGAAGAGGAGAATTGAAGGGTGAGTTAAGTTCAGCATATAAGCAATTTCATCGGAGAGAAAATAGTGAGCGGGACAGCGTTTTTAATGTAGTAGAGAGTAGCATAAACACGAACCGCCACTGGCTAGGAGCTGAAACCAGACAAATTCAAATTAGCTGCAAGGCGCACGTGTTTAACAAAGAGGTGATTAACCACTGGAACAAACGACCAAAGGGAGGGGCAGCTTCTCCTTCTCTTGATATCTTCAGATCGTGACTAGACACCTTTCTGGAAGAGGTGCTTTAGGCAAGAGTGAGTCGCTGAGTACTGGTAAGGGGCATCGAGGTAAAAGCAATCAGTCTGCACTCTACAGGTCAGGTTACCCAAGTCCAATGATTCCCACTCACCTAAATCCTCCCAGTCTCTGATGCCAATCCACTCTGCATGTAGAAATGCCCTGTTCATCTGCACAGTGCACTATGTCACCCTAGTTAGCATCCCTGTCGTTTAGTGAGTTTATACAGGAAGCCCAAAGCAGAGTTTGGTGTAGAATAACTCCTGATTCCCACCTGAATGTGACTTCAGACGCTATCTTCCCTGCAAGAACCACAAGATTGTATCTAGGTCATGCAAACTTTCCCCCAGCAGCAGCCTCTGGGAATAACAACAGTGTGGCAGATACAGCATCAGATCATGCATTAGTATATGTGCTTGTAAAGGTTATGCCTCCAAGGCATCAGCTTGGGCTGGGAAAGGAAGGTTTGCTCCTCTCCCAACACGGACAAGCAGCAGATTGATAGGCTGACCCTAAGGTCTGTGATCTGTCCCTCATCCTGTATCATTTAGGTAGCTCATCCTGTACAGCATTATGCAAGCTTTGTGATCTGTCTCTCATCCTGCATCATTCAGGTAGCTCATCCTGTACAGCATTGTACAAGGTGGTCAAGAACAAAAAGGGAAGAAAACATGTTGTATATTCATGCCCACAGCAGGGCTGGGGGGGGGAAACTGGGGAGAAGGGGCTTTACGTTAAAGTTCCCCTTGAGTTACTCACACGTGCATGCAGTCTGCATTACTGCTGAATCACTTTTTCTTTATTTTTTTTTTAAACCAGCACATTATATGTGTGAAAATATAGCACTGCCATGGTCTATAATGGGTCAAAGCCTCACCAACACATGCAAAGAAGGGGGAAGTTGTTCATGTAGCCATGAAGAATGTTTTACCTTCTGTATCCTGTTCAGTTAAATGGAGCCCAGAGTGGGTACCAAGGTTAAAAATATCTATACAGTTTATATTAAAACATCTATATATTTTTATATATAAAATCAGCCTATCTCTTCCCTTCAAATACCTTGGGCTGATGCCCCACAGCTAATGGCCCAAGCTCTGACAGTCTCTGCTTTCCAGCTCTGCTACCCCAAAGAGAAAACCCTACAAGCCCAATGGGCAGATATCCTCCAGTTTTGGATTCTGTCCCCTCCAACCCAGATGTGTTGGTTGGGCCAGTGACCATAGGGCTTTCTTGAACCCCTCACTGGCTGTCGAGCAGTGCGTGGGCTGGCACATGCTCATGTCTTGTGCATTGTTTCTGTCCCTGAGGAGCTCCCAGTTTAAGGCTCAGGTGCTGGTGTCTGCATTCATGATGAGTAAGCCGTAAGTCCCCAGCCAGCTCTGCTGGGTCCACAGGCACTGTGCTAGTCATGGGACCCACTTCAGGAGAGAGAATGGGATATTCAAACTCCTCTGTGTCCTAAAAAAGAGAAGTCCTTTGGTGCTTTTCACCCATGAAACCCAAAATGTCTATGGGATATCTGCTACAGTCACAGTCCACTCAGTTTAGGGAACCTGGTTTAGCCGGAAGTCAATAATCCCAATATTTCCTAGACGCGCAGGCTCTTCCAAAGATCCCAGTTGACATGATTGCACCACACAAGCTGCATGTGTGAAAGATACCTCCTCACTAGCAACTTTGCTGAGGGATCATCAGCATACAATGCTTATGGAGCATATTGCCATGAGATAGATCCCATTTGGTGGGGTTAAACTGGAGCAATTTTGGGTCTGACAAATCAGAAGCCTCCAGTTCTGGCTGGTAGTGGATGGGGAAGATATCAAGAGGATGAACTGGGATGGAGATGAAGAAACAGAACTGCTGCTGGTGTTTCTGGTGAGTCTGAGTTTCCACAAGATCTTCTGTCCACTACCAAGACACACTGTACCCGGGATCAGGGTACCCAACATGGCAGAATATTCTGTTCCACAGGGGAATTTTCCTCCGATGCGGTCAGGCAGGATCTGGGCCCTTCATCCCACCTGTGCTTGTGCCAAGGGCCAGAGCACAGCACAGCACTAATCCAAGGCTGGTTTCTGGGACAGATTGTTCAGCCAGCCCCTAGTGCTTAATGCATGATCTCACCCAATGGCCTAGTTTTTCCAGTGATAGTGCTTTTCAGGAGCTTTGCAAAGCCTTTCAAAGCATCTCAGGGGTATCAGGATATGAATCCATCCCACTGTGGCAAAACCAAAGGCCACAAAAACATCTTACGCATGAGTAAGTGGCAGTAGCTAATCTGACCAGCCTGGCAGCTCTGACGGAATAACACCAACAGTTCAGCACTTGAGCTCATTAGTCAAAATCCGACTCACTATGGTTGGGCAAACATCATCCTCGTTTGACACAACCACTGTTGTGGGAAGGCACACAGCAAAAGAGCCACGGCCCCGTGGGCTGGGGACAGAAGGGGAGAGGCAAGCCGAGGACCTTGCCTGGAATCTCACATACTGCTGCCCCAATGGAAGGAGGACGGGCATGTGGCATTTTCCGCTGGCATGCAAACAGCTGAGCCTGTCTGATATCTGGCACACAAGTGTTTGGCCTGCTATTTACCAGCTCGTAAACAGATAAAGATGCAGAGGGGGTTGCTCACAGCTTTCCCGCAAAAGGGAAGAGGGAGAAAGAGAGAGATGTGGCCAAAAAACAAAACAAAAAACCCAACCCAAAAAAAGAGAACAGGAGCGGGAGTGAGAGTTGTCGGTGCCCGCAAGCACTCGCTGGAATAATAGCAATAATCACTGTCATCCGTAAGAGGCTCTTGCGCCAGGTTCTGCCTCTCCCCCTCCCTCTCTCCCCTTGCCTTGCTGTCTGAGTCACTGGATCTGAGTCACACTCCTGTTCTATTCCTGTACCCTTCCCTTCAGCTGGGGATGTAGATTTGTTTTGGCTGGAACGATCTGGGCACAGGAGGGACCATCTGCTGCTAGTTCTTGCTTGCTTTGCTCTTGTTTCTTTCCCAGAGAAGGGAAGTGAGTGCTGCCATTGCAATAATTCACGGAGAGCATGCTGGGTACATACACCCCTCACTGTACAGCCAGGGACTGCCATTTGTCATCTGAAGGCTCATTATCCACTGCTGACCCTGAGTGGTGGTATTCACGTGCTTGAGCAAGCAACTCTGACAAAATCACTTCCCTGCGTATCAGCTCTTCCCAAGGAGAGTGTTTTTCCTCTGGTCAAACCCCAAACAGTTTTTAGGGGCAGCAGGAGCTCAGTGGTGGGACCCAGGGTGGTTAGTACAAGGCTCTGCGTTGCTGTGATGAAGGAGAGGTGCACAAAAACAACCTGACAGCATGCAGAGACTTGCTGTTAGTACGAGTGGAGAATGTTATGACGGAAGGAGTGCTCCCTTCTGGTTTTCCCATCAGTAGCAGCAGCCACCGTCAGTGTGTGCACTTTGTCTTCTGCTGTAACACTAGTAATTGGCAGTGGTGAGGAAATGCAAATGACTTAATGTCTAATCCACCACAACCAGAGTCTTGGCTGATTCCTGCACCCACATCCTGAATAGGAAAGTCGTCAGAGCAAACGTGCACGGGAGAAGAATCCATAGAAGACCTGAGCAAATGGTGGACTGGAGGGTGGGACTGAATGAGCAAGAGCAAAGGTCTGAGAGACTGCAGGCATGACAGGGTTTTCATGAATGACATCGTGATTCGGGGCATCTCTCTGGAGGGATCTTTGGAGACTGCAGTTATCGGGGACCTGTTGCTCAGTGCTCTCCAAAGAAGGTGCTGCTCCCGCAAGCTCTGCCCAAGCATCCCTGAAATGGAGGTCCCACAGTGAAGAGTTGCCTTTGTGCAGCTCAACCAACTGTTTGCTGGACCTGTTTATGGGAGAGACAGCAGAAGGGGTTGCTTCATGCCTGAAAGAGAACATAGCTGTCCATTCAACAAGAAATCCTGAATCCTGGCCCCTCTGGAAAACCGAACCAACTAAATCAACCTTGTCCATGAAGTGAACTTATCACGAAGCCCTGGAGCACTCTGTAGGTGAGTGGTTCTGCAGGCCCTGAAGACACATTCATCTCCAGTGATACCTTTCTCAGTCGAATTCTTCACTGTTCCTCCTGAACAATTTAGACTGGATTTCCCAGAATCCCAGAGTTTTAAAATGCTTTAAGTGGCCCATCCCAGGGTGAAGAGTACTCAAACGCCTGAAGATCAGGAAGCCCTCAGCACAGGCTGACTGATGATAGCCACCACGCTAATGTCATCCCCCCTGTGGATCAGGGTTGTCAGGCAAATTGATTCTCGGAAGAGTGACCTTAGCTCTAATTTCAGCACAGTGGCAGCTCTTTTTGACGTAAGGGTGCTCCAAAAGCAGTCTGGTGACGGGGCATTGCTCAAAGGGGCTGGATGTCAGCACATGCAAAGCAACTACCTCCACCGATACATGGGTCACATCAGTGTCTAAAGCACTTGTAACATTAATGTCTTTAATGCAGAGGGAAATCAAATTAGCAAAAGGAGCTGACTAAAAAGGTCTGGGACAAATTCTCTGTGGGTGAAGAATGGCTGCATCATTCTTAATGGAGCCACAGCAATGTGATTTACCCTCCCCAGAAGTGATGGCTAGACACTCGCATCACACTTCCACCCAAGCTAACTCTAATTTTCTCTGGGTCTGACTCATCTGCCCAGCCAGAGAAAAGATGCTTCATCTCCAAGTGGCTGAGACGGGCACCCATTTGTTAAGGTTTGCCTTGCAGGTGTGCCCCAGCCAGGACCTCTGGCTCTAAAGGCTGCCAGCACAAGCCACCAAAGGATGGTCCCTGCCTCAAAGACCTTGCAGTGCATGCAAATGACACCGCAGGTGCTTCCTGACTTCTCTAGGGGCTGGACACAAGTTACAGCAAAGAGGACTGCAGCCTGGCAGGAGAAGTTCATAGGAGAGACAGATTTATCAGCCAGCCCTTTCTGGAGTGCTGGTTTATTATTTTCAGTGCTCTTAGTCAATCCTAGATTGTGCAAAACCTTCCTGTCCAATTTCACCACTGCCTGCTGCTCCCATCCCTGCTTCCAACACACTCCTGTCCCAGCAGAGAAATGCTGACCCCACGGAGCCTCTGGCACTGAATGTGCCAAGTTGACCCTCAAGCTCAGCCAGCGTCTTCCACCTGAGATTTAACCCAGATAAAATTTGTTTTCCACAGCCTTTTCTGAGGGAATTCACTAAAAGGGATGATGCAGAACATAGGTTCTGACCCCTTGCTTTGGCCATATCCATTGGCCACCCATTGCAGCTGTACTCACTCCCAGACACATGGCGGGGGAGTTTTGACTTATGCCATTTGAAAAAAGCACATTAATTACTGTTCTGGTTGTGTTCTACCTCTTTGTGCAGATGTTTCCCGTGTGCTCCCCACTATAGGTTATTTAGCAGCAAGGACACCCAATTGCTCCCAATACAAGAGAAACCAAAGAGCAATCTGGGATCTTTGGTGACTTTGTTTTCCTCTTAATGCTCCTTTCTTCCTTTTTGCATTCTCTCTCTTCTGTCCACCTGATTTCAGCCTTTCCACATCTCCGAAACTTGAGGCTGATTACAATCAGCCCAAGGCAAAATGTGAGCAGAGACAGCTGATCTGTGCTGATCTGCATTTCTGATCCCAAGAACTCTAAGGGTGACATCCTCTGCATTTCTCCTTTTCCCAGGCATGCTTTGGGACACCCTGGCATTGCAGTACATGCCAGTCACTGAGATTTACAGCTCAGCAAATTTAACCTTAGATTCTTTGAATAACGTGCACACATCTTGCTAAAACTGGTGCATTCAGTGAAGGCTTGACATACTATCTTCTGCAGCTGTATTAAAAAAAAAAACAAATGCCACTTCAACCATAATAACCCAGGCATACATTATAACTCTAACCACATGTCATAGCCCAGTGCTATCCCTTAACTGTAAACCCTCCCATCTGCAGATCTGCCGCGTCTTCAGAGTTTGGGTTGTTTCTTGCTAAGATTGCTCAAACAGCACATGTAAGATCGGAGGCTAAAGCAAGGACTGCAGACCCAGAGAGGTGTGGGCACTTAGCAACAGCTGGCTCGCCATGCGTTTGCTGCAGAATTTGCCAGAGAAGACACATGTTGACTCAAAAATGATTATTGTTACTGCTGGCCCTAACTGTTCAAGTGTAAAGTACACAGCCTGCTTTGCCCTTTGCTGAGCTCTGAAAGCCTCACTGGAGAGAGCTCATCCTGGCAAAGGGCAGTGCATTGCACCAGGCTTTTGCCTGCCTATAGACAGTCCTGCCAGTTTTGTCCCCCAACTCATGGGAGTAAGGGGATCATATGAGAAAATGTCTCATTTTCTAATGCTGTACCCTCCAAAACCCGTCCCTGCCTCAGCAAGGCTGGACTCACCAGGGAGTCCAGAGTCAGGAGACTTTTGCAAACTGTGTGTGAATCATCCAGTTTGCACAAGCATTTGTTACATCGAGAGTGCTAATATGCAGGATCAGCTAAGAACAAACAGGGAGATCTGTGCCCTGCACAAAACTTATACAACCAGGGCTAAGGTTTTCCCCTCAGAATGGCACACCATACTGCTCTTGGACACCTATGTTCATGTATCCTGTGAACCTTGCCAAAACCTAGTGAGAGAAATGACTTTGAGACTCTGTAAAGTCCAACAAGAGGCTCAGACCTGGGGACATGGAAGGCAGCCCAAAGGCAGCTCTAGCTTTTGCCATGCATAAGCTACTCATGCAAAGTGAAGAAGCATTTATCCTCATGCTTTGCCATCTGATGCACATTAAAAGGAGAAATTCAATAGCAGTATTCCCCTGAACTTGCACAGGATGCTCAGGGTTTCATGCTGCAGCACTTGTAATTTCATCCATCCAAAGAACAGCCCACAAAGTGACTGGAATTTATTAAAGCAAGATTAAATGATAATAAGTTTTCAGAACAGCCTGAGTAAAGATGAACACATTTGGAAATCTTGGACAGTGCGAGTAGTATCCCCAGTCCTGAAAGAGCAAGACTCAGGAGCAAGTCCTCCAATGAGACACAGTGATAACAACCTGATGCAATTCACCCCTAAGGCAGGACCGATTCTTGGGGACTGGTGAAATCAGACCCTTTGTTACTGAGCAATGACATCTCTGAAGTTTTAATGTTTGTAGAGAGATGTTTTCACCAAATATGATACACAGTGATTAAAATAATGAGCTGGAACAAGAAGAAGTTATAATTGCTCCTTTTCCTCCCCTCCCCCGAGTCGGTCTGAGCGCTTCGTTAACTACCTTGATGAACCAATCAAGAGTTGGCTAAATCAGAGAAGGAGCAAACAAACCCTGGGAGACATCCCTACAAGAAAAGGCATAATCTGGACACTAAGCTTTGAAGGCAAGCTGTATAATGAGAGCTGACTGTATCTCAAAATCCATGTTAGCTTGAATGAACTTATGTAATAAACATTTATCACAGAACATATGTCACTGAGCACCTGCCAGACTTCAGGAGTGGAGCCAACGCAGCATGAATAGTATATGTATTAAAAAAAAAAAAAAAGAAAGAAAGGAACTTGGCGGCAGGAGGCTGGCAGACGCTTTTACTAGAAAAATCAGAAGTGATTTTGAGAGGAGTAGAAATTTCCTGAAACCTCTCTCGCTCTGTGTGGGAATATTGTACTTGGAAAAAGTGAGAGGCTGATTAGCTTACATGGGGTGGAGGGAACGGGATGAGCTCCCCTGCTCAGCTCCTCCAGAGCATGTCCTCGCATCTCCACCACCCCTGGGCTCCCTGCACATGCTGCTGCCTGTGGCTGGGATGGGTTATGGGGAGCCACACCGTGTGGAGCGTGGTTTTGGTGTCTCACGCCTGGCTCTGCCCAAGCGAAGAGGCAGCACTGGACAGTGCAGGGAGGCTGCGGGGAAAATAGAGAGCATAAGGCTGAGCAAGGCTGGAAGGTGAATTTGTGGTTGTGCAGAAAGCATGTGGTTGTGCAGAGAGTGAAGCTGCTGACATAGGGGGAGCGGGTAGGAGGATGCTAGCACCAAAATCAAGAAGAACAAGGTGTCTGAGGGACAAACAGAGGCTGTGAGTGTAAAGGAGATTCAGAACAGCAGCATTCAATAGAAATCAGGACACCAGAAACTCCACTGGCTTTAGGACAGGCAGAGACAGGGCAGGGTAGTGTGTGGGCTTGGCCAGGGCAGCACACTCCCAGGGAAGTGGAGGCAAAGCAGCAAGGGGCCTGGGACAGGAGATATTTCTATCTGAAATGTTAATGAGGACCTCAGTAAGCAGGGAAAGGCTACGCCAAGTGTAAATTGCTAAACTTTGGATGTAGGCTGGGCANCTTTGCCACCAATGGTCACGTCTGCACCATGCTGTGCTTCATCCAGAGCTATCCTGTGCCTGGTCTCTCAGGTACGCGCAGCAGGGCAGCCGTGACAACACAGTCTCTGCTGGAGGTGACAGACCTTGTTTCCCTGCAGCACTATTAACTCAGGCCATGCAGGAGATGAGTGGGACTGTCCTGCTCCCAGGCTGTGTGTCAGCAGCACTGGAGCAAGCCCAGCTACCTTTGAAGGGCAGTGCCTGGGCACTGAAGCCAGACCCTGAATTTCCTGTCTGTTTTATTGCACTTGCAAACTGACAGCCAAAGCCAGCCCCAGGGAGTGGGCTCTTTGGGAAACACAGCAAGATATGCCTTTGCAGTAGATATTATCATGTTCTTATTTTTTTTTTTTTTTTAACTTGCTATGGGCTCTTCCTGGCATATGGTTCTCAAGCCTGATGAACTCTGCAGAGCTACCACAGGCTGAGGAAGAGGAGCAGAGGTAATTAGCACAGATAGTAGGGGAGAAATCTGCCCTGGGAGATGGTGAGGAGAGAGGTCCCCAGAAAGCTGATGCTCTTTTTAAAGTCCAGTCAAGGGTATAAGAGGTCGAAAGAGAGAGATATGTTGGTCAGACTGTCCAAACCATACATGAGTAAATCGAGAGCCCCCTTCCCTCCTGCTATATAACTTCAGCACTTACATAACTGCCACTAACATTGCATCTGAGTGCCATGGGATCTTCTGCGCTTTTATCATTGCTTTTCCCAGGTGTCCCTGCTTTTCCCTGCAGCTATAAATGAGAAACTGAGCCTTGGGAAAGATAAACACCTGATCCCAAATTGACCCTTTGGACTGCCGACCCTAACTGGAGTGACTGGGGACTTGGCACCTGATTATTAACTAACCAGCTGCCTTGTGTGGGGGCTAAAGCCAAGCACTAGCTGCCAGCCCAACACATGCCCAGAGGGATTTTACCTAACCCCATTCATTTTGGTGGTCCTACACTTAGACCAGCTGGGGATCAAGTCCACTGAGTGCAAACGGGAAGGCTGGAAGGCAGTAAGAGGAAGGGGAGAGAAGAAAGATGGGGCACTGAGTGAGCAAGAGTGTGGGGAAGAGTGTGGGAGGACAGTGTTAGTGCTGTCCTTCTGCTGGGAGCTGCTGGCTATTCAGAGGAGCCTGAGGCTGAACAGGCTGACTCAGATGCTCAAGGCATGCATGACAGTCATCTCCCCAAGTGGCTGATGCCAGCTGCTCCACGGGAAGGCAGGAGTTTATCTGGAGAGAAAACCCTCACTAACCACCTGATGGTACAATATTGATGACAAATGATTCGTTGTTATCACAACTCTCTCTGCTGCACTGAATCCACAGGCTTTCAGGCTGGCTATGCCACAAGTGTGCAGTGTTCACCTTGGTCACAGCTTACTTGCTGACCTTCAACTGGCCATGGGTTTGTGTCCCGGAGTCACATCACTTGGGTTTTTTTCACTTGTGTTTTTTGCCCCATCTCTGTAGAAGGTCCTGTCCATGTGTCAGATTCAGAATTGCTTCAATAAAACTCAGCTAAAGCAGTTTCTTCTCACTGTGATGGTTCATGGTTGTGCATTTCTTCCCCAAGTGTTGAATGCAGGCTAAGATTACAATGGATTTGGCATTAGTACCTGCTTAGATTCAGGGTCTTCTCTATTTGAAAATTAGTTTTTAAAGAAATAATTCTTGTTGAAGATTTGTGGAGGGAGATCTTGCTTTGAGCAAAATAAAAAAGATGATGTAGAGAGGAAGGTTCATCTGAAAAAGGTTCAACAGACATCCTTCTCCTTCTTTCTCATTCTCAGCTGCCAAACACCATTGTTCTCCACCAGTTCTCCCCCATTATTGGATGAAGAATGTCTGTTTTGAGTAGCCAAAACTAAACCCAAGTTAAGCTTCCCAGGTGGGAGCTGGGTTTCCTCAGCAGGGAGCTGACATTGTCACTCAATGGCCCCTTCCAGCAGCGCCCAGCTTGCTTTACCATTTCTGGAATTGAGTGATTAAAGGGCAAACTCTTCCTTTCTGCGGTGCCGCGCAGTTTGGAAGATGTTTTACTCATCTGCCTAACCATAACCTACATCGTGATAATTAATGAGTCAACACTTCTCCACGTGACAGCTGGTGGTGGCTGGAAACAGGTAAGGTGACCAGATAGGCAGGAGGGTGCCAGCACCCACACAGACGCCCCCGGTTCCCACGGCTGACTCTGCACTCCCGTCGCCCTGAGGAGTCTCCGCTGGGGGTGGCCAGATCTTGCAGCGTGGGGGGGGGGACACACAGCTCATCCACCCGCTGTGAAAAAAACACCCGTCCCATCAGCCTGGTGGGGAAAGAAAGAGGCATGAAAGTGAGAGGAAGTGGAAAAGATCAAGGCGAGAATGCAGGGTGACAAACTCACCACCGGAAAACAATAAAAATAAATGCACTCTGAAATAGCATAACTGACATGCAAAGGAGACACAAACAAGCCCTCAAAATATCCCTTGGGGGGGTAGGATGGGCTGTCTATGGTGGACACTACGATGCAGTCAGGGAAAGAGCTTTGGTGACAAGCTTCTGACCTGCAAGTCTCTGGAGGTTTCGGTCTCTTGGGAGATGAGGAGCACACGAGATGCTGACAGTATTTCTTGGCCGAGTATGGGATATGGATTCTGCTGGGGGCATGGACACTATTCTGGTTTGGCCCAGTCCTCTTTGCCCAACCATTTTTCTGGTGCAAAGAAAAGCACTTGGGTCCTGTTCCACTTGCATGTCCAGTTTAAATCAGGAAAAGGATTAGGCAGAAGGGAAAGGAGAACCCGGTTCTCCAGGGTCCTGGAAAGGAAAACTTCTCTCAATTTACATTCTTAAGAGCGCTAAGGTCTTAAGCTACTGAGGCATTTAAGCATGCTCTGACCTTTAAAAAGAGATAAGGCTCCTGAAGTCAGCATTGTTTAGCAGTAGATTGCTCCTGTGCTTAGAGCTGAGTGCACACTTAAAGACTTACTTGTGCTGTCTTCTAGGCATGTCTTTCAGATTGCCCTAACTGTGGCACCAGGGATCAGGACTAGGTCCTACAGGTCCGTCCCGGCTCTGCTGCTGCCCAGCAGTGTGACTCTTAGCATGCAAACAGCTGTGCCCCCTGTCTCCAAGGAGGTTTGGTGTCCTGAAGCACCAAGCATAGCCCGGATATAACAAATGGGCCACGGTCCCACCACAGGTCCATAATAATATGTGTTTCACTGCTGGCATGATAAAAACAAAACAAAACAAAACAAAAAAGCCAAAAAAAAAAACCCAGAGTAATCATTTCAAGCATGATTAGGTCTCCAGAGAAGTTCTTTGGGTTCATCTACCCAAACTTGCAAGACCTGGTTGCAGGGTTGCTGGTGTTCTGGCAGCTTTCCAGCGCCTTGTGAATCTGGGAACATCGTGACTGCCACTCAAGGACAACAAACTGTTTAAATCATAACACCATATTCCCATCTGGTGCACTGAAATGCATGAATGCCCGTGGTCGTGTTATCCTTCGTTCCCTCTATAATAGAGCATGTGATACAGTTTTCTCCAAGGAGCAGCAGGGTGAGCAAACACAGTCAGGGAGTGTCCTTGTGTATCTTGAAAGTGTAAAAGGTATGGCTAAGGAATAAGGATTAATTATTATAGCTGCTTAATGAAGCTAGGGATTTTTAATATTATTATTTCTGTGTGTTATCTCAGCCAAGGCCATGGCAACAGGAAGACAAGAGGACCACCTGCCTGAGCCACGCCAAACGAAGGTTTAGATGTTTCTTACAAAAGGCACAGGGGCAAAAAGGTGTAGAATGTGGGTCCTGGCTGGACTGGGCTCCACCTTGTCTGGCAGCAGGGATCTCCATCCTTTGGGTCCAGAAGCTGTGGAACAGAGCTGGGGGGACTTCTCTTTCTAATGCAAAGCGGGCTGCTCTCTTTCAAACAACTAGCCAAAACCAGCCAGTCTGCAGCTCCGGTTCTGCAGAGACATTGCAAAGACAACTCTGATATACCGCTGTTTATGTGCTTGAATTTTGGTGCCCTGGGCAGTGAAATGAACCCAGAAAGAGCTGGACACTGACTACTCTTGCTCCTTGAATACCACTTCATGCTGCGGTAAAGCAAAACTGGCACGCTTCTGAGTGTGAAAGGGCAACAATATTTTTGGTATTAATGGCTTCACAAAGCAAGGGAGATTTCTGGCCGTGCATTGAAAGAAGTTTAATAAAGGTTTAATTAAGTGCCTCAATCTAGATATAGATGTTCTCACTTCTGGTGTTGAAGCTTGAAGCTGTTAGTCATTAATACTCATCTCAGGTAACCTCCACCACCCTCAGCCCCTCACCTGACGCACACACTTGAGAAAGATTGCTGATATCCTCTCTGAAAACTAATGAAATCACAGTGTGATATTTTGATTTCAAGGGCATCAAAGTAATGCAAAATAATGATGGGACTGGGAGGCACTGATACCACCACCACAATGCAGCTCTTCTTGTCTCTAAATCTGAAAGCACCTTGTGAAGGTGATCCGAATCATCCCTCCTCTGTTCAAATCAGAGAAACTGAGGCACGGATATTGAAGAGATGCAACCCACAGGTCTGGGATAGCGTCCAGGCTCAAAGCCAGCTGTCCCAGCCCCAAGCTAACGTAACAGTCATCGATCACACTTCTCCCTGGAAGAGAGAAATGGGATCTGCTATGGACAGGAGATCTCTATGTGTGTCTGTGTTTGTGTGCTTGTTTGTCTGTGACTACTGGGTTTTACTGAGAGAAGAATACCAGACACAATAACAAACAAAGAGGAAATCAATCCTATGGCCAGGGGGGGAAGCAGGTCTTGCTTTATCTGGTTGGAGTTTAAAGGGCAACAGTGGGCACAGGAAAATGTTTTGTAAGGGCTGGAATGGCAACCAGATTTTTTCCTGAGATTATTTCACAATATTTGTAGTTCTTGTTTGCTGCACAGGAGATTAGACAGAAAGGCCTGATCGCCTCTTTGTCCTTTTTAGCAGAGGAGAGTGCTTCAGACCTGCAGACTGGGAGAGCCTGTGGTCAGGGCTGCTGCAGTAATTCACAAAGTACTGATCTTTAACAGAACAGAAAAGGGAATAGAAATTATTCGGAATATTTTAAAAGAGTCTTGTGGAAAGTGGAGGGATCATTAGCAAATCTTCTCCATATGGGGTTGGTGGTTTACTGCTGAAGAACAGAAGGCACAGGTCTCTTAAGGTTATTAATAAAAGCAGCAAACATTTCTTCTGCTTACTGGTATGAGTATGTCCAATTTTTGTTACCGGAGCAATGCCATGCCCTGATGAGGGTTATTACAGGGATCACCTATACATACAGCGATCCCACTGCATCTGGGAAAGGCTTGCCTGCTCCCCAGAGATGGTCTGGGTAATGAAAACCTGAAGCTCAAGTAATCAAAAAAATCACTTTTCCCCTTCATCCCCTTTCCTTTCAAGGCTAGCTGTGAAGAACTGATGGAGTATTCCCAGCCCTCCTGGGACCCTTGCCCAAAGGCAATTGCTCCAGCTGGTGCCAGGGGTCGGGATGCACTGCACACCCCAGGAAGAAGCAGAGCTTGAGGGAGGTGCACAGCGTGAAGTGCTGCGCTGTGGTCTCAATAGATGGTTGCCCATGGACTAGAAGCCTCTCTGGATATCACAAGAACTCTCTCAAGGTGACTGTGCTGGTAAGAAGTGTGATATCAAGAGCTGCAAGTCTTTGCACCTGGAAAGTTGTGGGCATTAAGGCTCTGGGTATGCTTCAGAGAGCTCCACTCCACTTGCCTCAGGAGCACTATGACTGAATCAACATGAACAGACCCAGCCTCTCAGCTTAGTTTGCAGGCAGGGAAAATGAGGCATGAAGAAAAATGACTCACTCCATAGCTATCTACCAGTCAGAAACTGGTCTAAGAGACAGATGCCAGTCCTTGCAAGAAAAGTTTTCCCCCCAAAACGTAACCAGTTTTCTTCAGGTACTGAAGCCAGGGGTAATCCCAGTAGCCTGCAAAAATTGTTCTGAGCCCACAACCCCACCCCGAGCCTCTTCCAGCCAACATGGCTGTCCAACCACCCTGCATAAGGGAAGAGGAGTGTGAGATGGTCTGAAGACTGCTCAAAGCCCACAGAGCAGGGGGAGACATGCCCAACTCTGACCTTGGGCACCCAAAACATTGCTCACTCTCTGCAGCCCCACTACAAGCAAACAAGCAGTGACTACATAGGAATGGCTCTGCAGCAGAGCAGGGACCTGCCTTCCTCGTGTCCCCACAGTCCTTGCACCCTGTCATGGGTTTCAAGGTCACTTGACATCCACCACTGAGGCCAGAAGCGTTTTGGTATCCTGGGTCTTATCTGCAAGGCTTTGTTTCTTCTTGGTTTTAGTGCCAGTCCAAATCTCCACTGGTGCCAAAACCGACACCAGCGTGAATGCTCCACTACTGTTGATTGCCTGAGGAGCCCAGGCCTCAGGCCCTTTCCCTATCAGTTCTGCTGCTAGATCAATATCTGCACTTGAACAAGAGCAGGGTGTTCAGAGATACATCAAATACAAACGGGACCCTTGCCAGTAGGAGAATCCATCACGGCCCTCCAAGGCTGTGCCAGTGTTTAATTAAGTCTTCTGATAGAAACACACCTTATGCCTAATCTGCATTTGTCTGGCTTCAGATTGTGTCTGCTGGATCTTGTTTTACCTCCCATAGACGGGCAGGCCCAGCGTTATTTGACTCCCATATCCCATCACCTCTCAGCAAGAGTTCCTTTGTCCTGGGTTTCCCCTGGACATCCCCTGCCCGGAAACATTGCCTGGGTGGAAGGTGAGGCCTTCAGACTCTCGTTTGACATTTCAGATGCCAGGCAGCCCTTTTAAAGCTGTGCGGGCATGGGTAAGGGGACTCACAAGTTTCCCCACCGTTAGACTGTGCATGTCCTGCAGATGTTTTGCATGTATCCAGTCCATCTTCAACACTTTGGACAAACTCCCCCTCCAGCCTCTGCAGAGGTCAGGACAGAGACAAAGATGCACTTGGTGTTTCTTATTATCTCTTTTTCTTCTCTGCATCCTCCTGAACCACCTTCTCCTTGAGTGATGGGAAGTGGTACCCATCCAGAGACTGCAGCTGCTTGGCTCACCCTCACTACCAGGTCCAGCTCTTGCTACTCTGCATCCCCCTCCTGACACCCTGTTCCTTGTACTGGCAGCTCCTGCCTCCTGTTCTCCCTGCACCTGCCTGGTTTCTCCCCTTGAAAGACATCTGCCACTTCATCTTACCAGTGAGCCTGTGTCCTTGGGGGACACAGGCTGCTTGGCAGCACGCGTGCCCTGATGGATCAATTCAGTTTGACTTCCTCACGCGTATTTAGTCAAGTTTCCTAGAAAGCCTTTTTCACTGGAGGCTTCCTGAACAAAGCAGGTGGCGTGTACATGCACGTGTACTTGTGGGTCCGTGGGGGGAGAGTTGGGGTATGGGGGGGAACTGAATTACTGGCTGGCCCCTGCCATTACCCCCAGCACTGTGATGCACTGTGCCAGCTCCGTGCATCCATGCAACGAGAGCTAGAGGGATCTCGGCATTTGTGGAATGAGCATCTGGGAATGTGCATCTGATCCTCAGACCACGTGAATGGGGGGTCTAAAAATAATAACCAACTGCTGCTCCATTCCTCGGCAGCATCTGGGGGAGTTTGTGTAGGGAGGAGCAGCCAGCAACTCCTAACACCGCCCAGCAGCATCCCTCTGTTTCACAGCCTGGGTTTGTGCATATAAAAGGGGTCAAAAGCTGCAAGGTAATTTTTTTTAAAAAGGGTTTCTCTCAGGGAGAGCTATGCTGTGAGTTTTTTCCTACCTTACCCATCTGCTACTGACCTGCCCTATTAAAAGGTGCCCTGGTTTTGACTTGAAACCTCATTTGCCCTTTACAGATGAGCTGCCACAAATGCCCACTGCAGCGGGCAGAAGGTGACAGGAAGGCTGACAGTGTTACAAAGGGAAGGCTGTGAAGACTGTCCCTATGAACAGGGGTGGTGACCACACTTTGAAAGCACTCAATGCCTTCTCCTGCACCAGAGCTAGGCAGAGTCTGGCTGTAGCCAGTCTGCAAGGTTGCTGGTGGGAAGAGTCACTGCTTTGACAATGGATTTTTGTACTTCTTTCAATCCTTGGCTTTGGCAGTGCCACTCTTTCTGCAGCGGCACTGATCTTGGGTAACAGAGTCAAAGAAGAGTCACCTGCGGTGACAGTTTTGTTTAAACTTGCTTTTTCTGTAGGGTTTCTTTTCCTCTCTGCTAATCCAAAAATAGCTTTACCCAGAGATTTCTTTCAGTGAGTAAATACCACTTCCAACCAAGGAAGAGCAGCAACAGATGGATCAGGTGCTGCACATGTAGGGGAGAAAAATTCAGCCTAGTCTGACCCACCTCACACCTGGATTCACTTTGGTCCTCTGCAGGGTCTGGGCAGCTCTGAAAAAGCAGAGTATGTTTAAATCTCCCTGTGTCCAGTTTCCTTCACTGTGGAATCAAGTTATTGTCACTCATACCTCTTGGTGGAAGGTGGAGGAATCCTGCCAGAGGGCTGAAGACAGCAGTGCAATCTGGTTGTGGTCCTTGTTGGATGATGGCTCAGCCCTGCCTAGGGGTTTTATCTTCCCTTTTTTCATTCCTCAACCAGCTCTGTTGCTCTGGAATGACCAAGGGCTGAGTGATAAGCAGTTTCCATGAAAGTTTCATGAGCTACAGCTACAGGAAACATATAAGTTGTGGGAGCTGCTGAACAAGGGGAGAAGAGGTTCCCACCAATGTCAGAAGGAACAGAAGCGAGGAAGGTGTCAGGGAACATAACATTCCTGCAACAGCTTTCTTGCAGGTCTCCTTTCTCCCCAAATCTGGTACTGTAGCATTTCAGGTTTGCAGATGGGGTAACAACCCCAAGGCTGGGCAATTTGTGGCTTGTGGGCTGCCTGTGGTTCTCAGGCTGTTTAAAGCTAGTTCTTGTGCAAGGTGAGCAGCAGTGGCTGGCAAGTGGGCTACTGTGGAACCTACATTCCCGGTTGGGAGGCAAAAGGAGTGAACCATATTTGCTGTGTCACACAGCTACTGAACTCCTGTCCCTCCTGCTCCACTGGAGAGCTAGAGGAGCCCTGGGAGCATGAACTTTTTCCAGCATCACAGACATTCTTTGGCATCTCTGGGATCACACCATTTCCATGCAAACAAGTATGAAGGTGCCTCAGCTGTGGCCTGGTTTCTACCAGCCACAAGGTCAAAGCAAGACTTGTTCCATTGAGCAGAGATGTGCACTTTGGTGAGAGAGAAGTGGTGCATTGCAAAAGGGAGATGGGAACACCACACTGCCACATTTGGTTTTCCCTTTGGTTAAGAGAAAGGCCTGGCTGGATTGAAGCTGTAACCACCATCAAGATGTGGCAAGACAGTCCCCAAAATCCTTGTGTGAAATTGGGTCTCCTGGGAAGCCAGCCCAGAACAGAGGGTATATAATGCCCTGCCTGCCTGGCAGCCCTGGCAGGTAATTGAGCCGCTTGTGTCATACCTGGGCAAGGTGTCCCCAGGTTGCAATAGACTTACAGATTGGGTGGGTGAAGGTGCAATTTTCAGGTTCTGTGCCCCGAATTTTGAGGCAGGCCTGGATGCATCTCTAGCAGAAGGCCATGTGGGGCAGAAGATGACAGCTAGCAGCCTGCTGGAAGAGACCCGGCTTGGCAGGGAGATCAAGGCCCTGGGAGTGGGAAGGAAAATGAGAGGAACCAGGAATGAGAATTGGGCTGGGGTGGGGTGGGGTGTGGGAAGTGGAGCTGAAAAGAAATGTCTGAGAGTCTTTCTGTGGGAGGATGAGAATTGGTTTCCCCTGGAGTTGGCAGACCCATTGAGCCCTGATCCAGACTCTTCCCGGCAGGCCATGGAGCCTCTGCATCATCCCCACCCCTGAGCCTTTCTCTGAGCGGTATCCAGAGGAGCTGGGGAACTGCAGCAACAGCTCTACAAGCTTCAACACCTCCCGGCTGCTATGAAACCCTGTGGAAAAGAAGTCTCATCTCCTTTGAGGTTTGCCATGTACAACCTTCTACCCAGTTCCTGGATGATGGCTCCTTCTTTTACCTGGGGCTCCACTGGAGGGAAGAGGCTGGACAAGCACAGGGAGTACCCGGACAGTGGTGGGTGCACCAGGCATGGGAGCAGGAGGGCTGCTAAGCGTAGCTCTGAGAAGTGTGGTAGACCTGGACATGGTTAATTGCCTCGCCTGGCTGGAGATAAGAAAGATGAGCTCAGGATGCGCAGGTGACCCTTGCATTTCTGCTGTGTGTGGTCAAAAAAAAAATGGTGTAGTCCTTGGTTTTCCACCACTTTCCTCCTTATCCTTCCAGCCACTGAAAATATTCACTTTTTACTTGTAAACATAAATGTCTCTGAGTTGGGAAATCTGCTGCCCCTAGGGAGTGTGGCCATCTCTTTGTGCTATGCCTTTTGAGGTTTTCGGTTGTTCATTAAAAAATCCCTAATTTCCTATTGAAGAAACAAGAGGAAAGTTTCCAACTACATAGTTCCCAATCTGTGGCCAGGCCACAGATTTCCTGGTGCTTCCTGGCTCTTCCTGGCTCCACACTCAAGAACCTGTCTAGCCAGGAGGAACTGGTGCTCACAGCTGAGCCTCTTGAGGTTCCTCACAAGACTAGACCAAGACATGGCACCCACCAGCAGCACCAGGCTGCTGCATGCTCCTGCATCCAGCTCACCCAGTCCCTTTTGGCACGCACACCAGGAACGGATCCACAGAAGTGAATGGAGTTACACCCCTACACAACATGAATCACGTCCCGTGAGTCTTGAGCTGACCCTTGCAAGGAGCTCCTGAGGCATTGTGTGAAAATTATTTATGGGTGGTTTTTATTGCCTCTAAGAGAATGTAGAAATCAGACAGTGCCCTTGTGGTTTTCTTCTGTCAAACTATTTTGCTGCCCAAATATTTAAGTGTGAGGCAGAAACCTTTACAAGGGCTACCACATTCCTTGGGTTATCTATATTGCTTCTGCCTGGACCTATAAATTCTAGAGGGACTACCAAAGTAAATAATACATTTGCCAGCACATATGTTGCTCCAGAGGAACTACTATTTCCCATAGAACAAAGGTCAGTAGGTCAGGGACCTACTTGCAAATCAATAGAAAATTACCTTTCAAGTGACACCTGCATTAACCTTTGACTCTTGTTGGTCTGGATGAGGTTAAGGCCACCAGTCCCTACAGGGAGAGTCCTCCATTGTACCTATGATTTATTTGCATTATCTGTTTTCCCTGCTTGATCTTTGGAATTGCTGGCACAGTTCCCACACAGCGTGCAGGGCCATTTCCCTGCTCATTGGTCAGGGATGGCAGGAGATACACAAGGCTGTGCTTTTTGCAGACAGGTGTCAGAAACAATAAGAAAAAAATATATATATTTGGAAATGAGAAAAAAAAAACCAAACAAGCAAACACCAAAACAAAAAACATGAAGCAATTACAAAGATTCTCTGTCAACATAAAGCTTTTATATCTAAAAGATATGTCCTTAGCTCAGTCATTAGTGACCCCCATAGGTCATGAGAAGTGAATGAGTAGCAAAAATCAAACTTACTTGCCATTATATCTGGGCTGGAAATAAATTGCTGGATCCTACAGTGTCCAGACTGGTGTGAATCACTCCTTATTTTCATCAGGGGCTTGTTCACACTTTGTATTTCTTTCAGTTTCCATGAGGAAATCAGATTGGGCATGTCACTCTGCTTGTGCTTTTTGCTCTCCATCCTTTGCACTGCTGTGAGCTCATCTACCAGGAGCAAAGCGTTTAGGACAGCACTCCCTGCTCAGTCCATTTCTTATTGTCCCGTGGCAGTGCCAACACGTTGCCAGCTCAGTGTCGCAGCTCACCTCCATCTCCCTAGCCAGGACTTCACTTAGCAAAGGGGTCATGGTCCTGCTCAAGACCTGACAAAGGGGTCCTCTGACTCTCTGCTGGATGCTTCCCCATAAGCCAATTAATATAGGAATTGGGCTGTGACCTCTTTCCCTCTCCCCTTCTATAGAGACTCATATATCTCTTTTCTGGATATTACTGCACTTGAATTGTCACACGGGGACTCATGAGCACAGATCTCTTTCCATCACTTCAGATGCTGTTCCTTAGTGTATGAGGCAACTACGTCTTTTGTTTATTTCTAATTCCTCCTTTGCACCCCAGAGAAATGCTGCTCAGTTGCTCTGCTGCTGGTGCAAACCCTACCACAAAGCACCACTCTCTGAAGCAGGTAAGGGATGGGGTGATCATCGGAAAATAGATGACGTATTCCAAACGGCTCCTGTAGGGACTGGATTCCCAGTCAGCCCAAGCAATCCTGCCAGAGTGTGCAAAATACCCAGTGGGCTTTAGGTAACACTGAGCAGCACTTCACTGGCAAGATGGCACTATATCCTCAAGCCCACCATGCTGGCTTGCCAAAAGTCTTCTGGCGCAGGCCATCACCCTGCCCCTGCCACTCTTTTTCAATCCCTGGGGATACCCCAGGGTGCAAGGGGTCCACACATCTCTCTGAAGCTGGGCCTGCCATTGCTCCAGACGTGCATTTTTGGCCACTGACTTCTAATTGTCACTTTGGACCTTGGGTGCTTCTGGAAAGCAATTAACAGCCAGAATTAAAATGGGTAGACCATAGGACTTGGCACATTGCAGTTGGCAAATGCTCTCTACCCCTCTGGCTTACTTCAGGCCCTAAACCTTGCTGATTGTATCCTGTTAACAGGCTTTAGTTCTGGATGCTGTTGAGAGTCTGCCAAGCACAATCTGTAGGATGTTTTAATTGGAGTAGAGAACAGTAATAAAAAGACCTTTGACCAAGCCCTGCAGATCAGGCTAATGGGAGGAAGGTCTGTGTTACTGTTCGGTCACTTCCCTTGAGTTGTCCTTTTTAGGGTGAATGGACCCAAGGTCCAAATCTGCTTGCCAGTTGTCCTGTCTGCCCAGCTACTTAGTTGGCAGTAGAAATGTACTCTGACCACTCAAAACTGCCCAGGGACAGTAGCAGCGAGCAATTTGCTAAGGCTCCCCTGAAGCAACTGTGGTGGTGGCGTTCCTCACCATCTCACCTGGGAGACTGAGGTCATCCGTCTGAGGGTCCAGCACAGGGATGGGAGGTAAAGACACTCTTTTCTTATGACTGCCATGGGAATAGGTATCAAGAAGCAGATGAGGGGGAGCTTGCAGTGTAACATCCTCTTCACCTCAGTCACATTCAAGGGATTTTACTTTTCAAGGGGCTTTTTGGGAATCCAAGGTCAGGATTTGTTCTGTAGTCTCCACTCTCATCTGCTCAAAGCAGCAGCATCTTCATATATTTCCTATTGGCTCAGCTGGGCCCTGCAAGCTGGGCTTTGCCACGGTGAGATGTTACCACTTGTTAGGTTTCTTGCAGGAACCTCCCCTCCCAAGCACCTGAATTGACCAAGCTGCCACCTCCTTATGCAACTTTTGGGATGCCCACCCTCAGCAGCTGCAAGCTGGATCATGGAACAGGGCTGGACAAAACCTGTGCTCTGTCCCAGCGGGCAGGAGGATGGTTGTTTCCTAACAAGACTGCTGATCTGCAGCTCTGCTGGTAAAAGCTTGAGCACTGGGACTGCTCTGCCACCTGGGAGCCTTGGCAGGCTGCAAATGTTTCCTGCTTTCCACTCTCCTTTCCTTTTAGTGTCTGCTCTGAGCTGCTTGGTGTTCTTGGTGTGCAACATCAGACAGCACTCTGCTTCAGAAGGGGCTGCACTCACACAGTGGTGGGATGATGCCCCTAATCTGCCTGCCCCTGTTAGTCAGTCAGTAGGAGAACATCAGAGGAGAGCCATTTTGCTATAGCAGCAATACAATCAGTGCTGCACAGATTCCCAAGAAGCTGCATTTGGCAGGTACCACCTTGGCCACACAGTCCCTTGAGGACCCGGGGCATTTGGTCACCAGGGGGGTTCACCAGGCTCTACAGGTCCCATTTGGGCTGGAGACAGGACCAGAAAGAGATAATCTTAGATTATATGATGGCAGACCAAAAATCAAGTCTTGGTTCTCCTCCCATAACGTGCTCTGCTTGGACATCCCCATCGTGGGCAGCACGGGTGGCATGGAGGCAAATGTGGCTGCAGGGTGGGAGCCAGTGTGGGAGCCCAGTTTGCAGCACCCCAACCATGATGACTGAAAGTATGACATCTCGCCTGCTGTCGCGCGCTGACACAGTGGGACCATGCAGGCAGGCTCCCTGCCTCGGGGGCTGCCGAGGGCGAGCATGAGTAGCGGGGTGGGGGGGGCTCGACTGAGGCCTCAGTTTCACTTCCTGCCCTGTGTGGGGACAGATCATTAAAAATATCTGACTCAGGCAGTCGTCTTTGTTCTCGATATTACTAAGCCCTCCCCGCTCCCCTGCCCCTTGCGACGGCAGCGGTGTGGGCAGAGCGATTTCACTTTCCCCTGGTTTGCAGACTCCCAGCTGGGCAGGCAGGTGTACGGTGCTGCTGGACTGCATCCTCCCAGCTTCTCCCAGTATCGCTCGTGCACAATCCTTTCTCCAACATACCTAGGCACTTTTCCCCAGTATATCAGTTGGTCACAGCATCTTAATCCTCAGAGACGTCTGGGAACACCAAGCCAGAGTAATGTGGGTGATGCTGAGGGTGACCAGGTGGGGATCAGGTCCCGGGGATGCTCAGAGCAAGGGAAGATTTGGGACCCTGCTTGCAGGGCACAGCAGAGCTGGGCTGCACCACTGTCTCCTACGCGGGATCACGGAGAGGGAGAGCTTGAGGATCTCAGGCTTGGTTGCCATCAGGTTCATCATAAATTGATTTCCTCTTGGATAGATATGATTACCATAAAAGATACGAGCATTTTAATATCTGCTTCCACAACTACAATATTTGATTTAATGGCCATGTTGACTAATGTGCACAGTACTTTACAGATCTGTAACATGCCTTTTCTTGCCAGAGTAACTTACAGCCTAGTGCACATACAGATATTGCAGCTTAGAGGAACAGTGGTTTGTAATTTAATGTATCCCCTTTCACATGCATCAAGCCCTGTGGTGCAATTAGATGCTCTCTTTTGCAAAGGCAGTAATTAATGCTTCTGCAGTAGCCTGGGAGCTGGGAGTGGGACAGGGCATGTGAGGTGAGCTGAAGCCAGGTTGCACTGCGCTGAATGGCTATCAGAAGCTCATCTTCTGAAACAGCAACAGCCAAGAGTGGCACAGCAGCTGGAAAGACTGTTTCTTCTTGTTTTTCCACTCTTGCCTTAGTAAATCTTTTTCTTGATTTCACTGCAGATAAAGAAATAAATGCAACACCTACATGGTCTGTCATGGAGGTCCATGTTTCATTCCATGTTTCCAAATTTCAGGCTCACTTTGACTCTTAGATAAGGTCATCATTCCTCGTGCTTATTCTGCCTATCTCCAGAGCCATTCTTCCAGCTGGACTGGTGATCTCTATGGGAATCCATCAAATGTTGGATGAGATTTCAAAATGGGTGAGATTAACCTGGGGCAAAATATCCACGCACAACTTAAGCTCTAAATCCCATGGGGTTTGTTGCTACAGAAGATCTGTGTTTTTACCCTGTTGGTGCAAGCAGGTGGCAAATTGGCAGGTGATAATCTGCTGATATTAATACCGTGCTGCAGGTAAGTGGAAGCTGTCATATCTTTCCATCAAGAACTTGACTGGCATTGGGTAAGACTGTCGGGTTCTGCTTTTGAAAGCTTAGGCGTGATGGCATTCAACCAGGAAACTTGCTTAGCTCTGCTTGCATATAGCAGTGAGGGCTTTGCTGCACTTGGGTTGGGAGCCAGCTCTGCTGTGGCCCATTTCCCCATCAAGGCATTTGGAGTGAGCACATGAGGGACCATCTACAACTTGCATGTGGAGCCATTGATGGAGACAGATCTAGAAGCAGATGTGAAGGGTGTGCAGAGCTGCCCACCTGTGTGACTGTCCCCAATTGTCTGGCAGGGAGGTCAATGATGCTGAGCAGAGCTGTTTTGACCTACCACCTCCCTGAAGCAGGCTCTACCTGTCAGGATAGTCCTGGCCACACCACCACTGCTGTCACTTTGCATGCAGCGAGTGAGACCAGGAGCAGGACTAGCACCTCATGGTAGGGTACTGTGGAGAAGGTACCTGCAGTATTGTTACTTCATGGTAGCAGAAGCAGCTGATGAATAAGCCCAGAGATGCCAGGCAAAGGCCACTGTAGGGAAAAGAAGGGGTTTTCCTCTTTTTTTCTCATGAGATTGGCATGGCAGTTAGCAGCAGTAGTGGAAATGCTAGTAAGATATATTATTTCTTGCATAGGTGGATCTCTGAATTTAAAATCCTGGGGACAGCTTGTTTGGGAGTGCTGCTGAGAAGGAGCTGGTGCAGACAAAGCCTTTCAGAGTGAACATGCTGCTTTGTTCCCCTGGAAATTAAATCCGAACTGGGATGTGCCCTTGGAGGCTCAGGGAAGTCACCTTGTGCCTTCAGGAACAGCCCCATCCCCTCCTGCAGAGGCTGCTCCTTCAAAGCAGAAGACATTCGTCACAGTGTGGGGCCCATTTTTGTACAAAGTAGCGAGGTATTAGCGAAAAGTGGGTATTTTTAAAGTTTAATTTAAAAGAGTTGGGGTTTTTGTACATGATATCATGAAGCATGGGATAGGCTTTCTTAAATAACACAATTTTTTAGGAAATGTGAGGCTACACGCACTACTTGCAGCACCCCAGGGTGCTGCAGGTGTAGGGAGTGCTTAGGATGCTTCAGAGAGGAAGAAGGAGAGAAAGTAAAGCTTTTGTGATGAAGTGGTTTTCCTTCAGCTAATCAAAACTCCTCGCTCTGGGCTCGAACAAAGCAGCCATAAGACCTCTCCTTTTTACCATCACCAAATGAGGGAGGTCTTGCCTGGTCATTTGTCATGTGGGCGGTTGCAGGTTGATGTTGTTCTGTTGTCAAAGTCTCAAAACCTGGGCAATCCCATTCTCCGAAGCAACACCCTAAGCTGTGCAGTGCAGCTCCTCCAAGTGCTGGGGAAGGGCATCTCTCAGTCAACACCCACCCTTTGCCAGGTTGCCCTGAGCAGGAAATGCCTTGGCTGGTGGCATCCTGGCCTCCAGACCTGTTCCCAGTGTCAGAACCCATCTCCCAGGCTACCCCAAATCTCCAGTATCGACTAAAGGCACTCGTAACCTGCTTTGGACAGGAGCAGCTGAGTGTGGCTGGTGTTGGGTGATCCCTGAGTAGCAGTCCAGAAGCAGCTGGAGATGTTGAAACAGTGGACCATCACCTCTTCCAGCCTTTCCAGGGCAGCGAGGGTGGGAAAAATGGGGCGAGTGAGTGTGAGTCTGCAGGTACAGCTATTCATATACACGTGTGCATGTGTGTTTGCGTGGGTGTAGGACAAAGCATGTAAATAGAGGTAAAGAACGTGCTGTATATGAGAGGATGGAGGCTGGGAAAGGAAAAATTACTTAGCCGCAAAACAGAACTCCTTTACCTGTTTTTCTCATAAAGCGGCATGAGGATGTTTCTGCTAAAGCAACCTCCTTTCACAGCAGCTGCATTATGAAATGAGTTCTTTTTAACAAATCCATCTGCCTGCTTTTTAATAAGCAGGGCTTTCCACCATTGTATATGTGCGAGGTCTGACCTTTTCATAGGAAAAAACATTCATAACCAAAACCTATAAATAGAAACCTTCAGACTGGAACAGATAAAGATGTAGGTTATGTGACTCTTTAAAAAAAAATAAAAATAATGTGGGAGGGAAAGGAACAAGCTCTTTTAAAAAGTCATAAACTTCTGTTATTGCCTTAAGCTTTCTTAATATTTACTGAAACATTTAAGGAGAAAACTTCAAACAGTAGGGATTACAACACATCTGTATCTAAGCAGGTATTTTTACAAAGGAAAGGAAAAAAAGATTAGAAATATGTTTAGTTTAGGAAAAAGGGTATTTCCCCAAACTACGAAACAAAAAGTTTAGAAAAGGTTTGTATTTCTAGGATAAGTTTTATATTTTGTTCATGCTCTGGTTCTGGAAGCTCTCATACATACACGTAAATTTGCTCATGAGTGTAGACACTTAGCCGTCAAAGGGACTACTCATGTGAGAAAAGCTAATCATTCATTGTTTCCACTTCAAACCATATTTGGACCTGAATTTTAAACCCCAGCTGCTGGAGGCAGGTGATTACATGAGAATCTCAGCTATCTTTAAAAAAAAGATGTAGAAAAGTAAGTTTCTAAATCTTGTGGTTGAAGAGAAAGCTTGAAAACACATCCTCCATGGAGCTTCAGAACCAGAAGGCAAATAATATGAAACCAATCTTCTGTCCAAATCTGCTAATCACACACATTTCTTGATGGGGAGCAAGACTTGTTAAGTGTACAGCAACAGAGTTCAAGAAAGGGGAGTAGGAAATGATCAGTGCAATTGTGGCTAATCTCAGCCACGTCGGCAAATCACTGTTCCCACATGCAAAGACCCTTGGTAGCTGCTGGCTCACAAATGCTCTGAAGAGCTTCACTGAGCAAACAGGCAGGTAAGTCAAAGTGAATCAAGAGAAGGCTTTGGTTAAGCGTGCATTTAGCCCATCTGCTGTACCCCATGCCTCAGATTCTAGGATATGTGTATCTTCCCTGATATTTAAGACAACACAGAAAATAAATCAACTTGCTTGGTGCTGTCAGCATGGAAATAAAAATAAGCTGTTAGCTGTAGCCAGTAAAGGATGCAGTGGTAATACAATACTTAGAGTCTCTGTGTTGCTTTTTGATATACTTCAGCAGTATAAGAAAAAATTACACTGATCCATATTTCATCAGGCGTTGCAGGCTGAGCATCTTTTACAAAAATTGTGTAGTTTCTCAGGTGTTGACTTCAGCTTCCTTAGAGAGGTATCTTTTTGCTGTGGATGTTCAGTGCCAGGCTCCTTTCTCTTAAGATGCAATATCTCACTATTATTGCTCCATGGCGCAGCGTGGTGACAGCCTTCCCTTGAGTTGAGCGCCTCCAGGACCACAACTTCACTCACGTGAGGAGCAGAGCCAGACCAAATAATGGGGTTTGTCCAGCAACCACAACAAGGAACTTTGTCTCTTTTCTGCTGCAAAGCACTTTAGGTTGAGTTTGTGTCACCACTTCCCCGATACCTATAAATATATTTTTTTCATTTGTAGAAAATGGGAAGCTTCTTAGAGATCGTAGAAACGAGAGCGGGACGGTGATTTCTGCAGAGATGTCTGCTTGTGCCACTTCAGCTCTGTGGGCACAAGCGTGTGTGCATGCTCACCACACGTGGGGTTTGCCTTTTAGCTTCATTTCTCCCAGATGATGATGCCCTGTTAACCAAAAGTCTCCCAGACAGTAATGTTTGAAATGTTTTTCAGAAGCTGCAATTGCTGCAGAGATACCGATACCCAAAAGTCAAACAAGTAAAACAAACCCTTGGGGCAGGCAGGAAAGATGTCACAAACTCTGTGGGTGGTTTGAAGAGAGGGGAACCCCACCATCCACATGCAAAGAAGCAGGGCATGGATTTTGCCCAGAACCTGGTGTGTGGCTGCTCTTTGTCACTTGGGGTGGATGCAAAGAGTAGAGGGAGGGCTGCCCTTGGGAGAACTGGAACCCTGCAAGAGATGCCTGTTTTACAAACAGAGACGTATTCCTTTCTGGTGGGTTGTGCTTGAAGCGGTCATTAAATTGCAATCTGGCCCTTTGGAAGCTGATGACAAAGTCTGTGTGGACTTTGGTCTGGTCCACGTTCCACGTCTTGGGTTTGACTGAGGTCCTGCAGCTGCCTAAGCCTGAGGCTGGCCTTCTGCCCTCCTGCAAATTTTCTTCTACAGTGGTGGAACGGGGCCCGGGTTGTATCTCACCAATAAAACAAATAGAATTAAATGATGCACGGGTGTTGGAGTCATGATTTTCATCAGCGTTTCCTTTTCACTGAGCTCAAAGTCTAGTTTGAATGCAGCCTACTATTTCAGTCCGCAAGAATAGTCTACATAGAAAATAGGTTTTGAATCAGATGCTTTACATAAACCATGGGCTTTACTAAAAACTGATCCATTCTTCTCTTTTTCACTCCTAAAATAGCAAATCTGCAGGGAGGCATTAGAAGTTTCAGTACTTTCGTCTTGTCTCAGAACATTTAAAGTGGCCAAAGCAGATAATAATAATAATAATAATAGCAACATTGAAATAATTCATCACAACTGATTTCTTGAAGGAATTTTGCCACACGTGGGTGTGATAAGTCATCCAGAAATAGGTCACGATTTTCTGAAATGTATCTGAGGTGCAGGATTATTTGCCAACTAATTTATACCAAACAAATCCCTCTCGCTGTTAGTAGACGGTGCTTTTATTTTGAGCTGTTTTGACTGAGCAACACCATGGTTCACATGGTGAATATCTGTTTCTTGATTGGAAACCGGAGCAGGCACCTAACTTTAACCATGTGCCAGATATCACCTGGGTGAAGGCAGCCATAAATGTGTGTTCAGTCTAAGGGAACACACAGAGATTGATTTTGGCATCCAGTCCATGTGCCAGTAATACAGGGGCTTTTCAATAGCAATGGGCTCAGCTTTGTCCTAAACCTGGAGATGCTGCAGTGAGGAACAAGAGCATTGTTTTAACTGCCCTTCCTGAGATTCAGATGCATTGGGGAGGCTGTCCTGAAACAGTCACGTAGGCGGTGAAACTGTGAGGGCTGTGGGAAGATGAAATGGAGCTTGCCTTCTGGCAGAAAGCAAACTGTGGTCTCCCTTTGCTTTGCACCCAGCCTTGCTTGGTCCTGGCTAATGTACCTGGCTTTCTACACACACCTCTCCAAACACAGCCCCTTGAGGTACTCCTGCAAAGCCACGCAGAGAGGAGGCTGAAGCCTGTGGTGCCTCCTCTGCCATCAGGTTTCTATCAACATCACTGGGGTTCGATGCGGCTGAAAGCACCTGGAGAAGCTCCCAGACCTCTTGGTAAAGTGGTCTGCACATGGGTCAGCCCTTACACTGCACCACCCTTTATCAACATCAGCTGGGAGAGTTTGGACTTCTCTCCTTGTAAAGGCACTGGAAGTTGCCTGAGCTCAGTGTCAAGCATGCAACCACTTACAGATGGTGTGGAGAACTTGTGGATGGGCTTTGGATTGTCCTCCTGTACAGACAACCTGAAATCCTGGCTTTTATTCAAACCTAGATCTCCAGCATGGAGTGGCCAGAGACAACTTCATCAGCCCTCCCCTGCAAGGAAGAGATAAGCAAATTCATGGCTGTGTCTGATACTGTGATTTATACAGAGCCCAGCTAGATGTAGTGCTTTTAGAGAAAAGAGTCAAGATTCCTTATCCCAAAGGGTTTGCAATTTAAATTAGGGAGGGAAAAAATTCAGCTCAAAGCTGAAATAAATATCAGAGGGGACATCCTTGTGAACAGAAAAGAAAGATCCATCAGAGCATCCTTTTTTAAGAGTTTTACAGGTGTGTGAGCAAATGAGCTATTAGAGTAGTTGAGATCAATCTACGTGCAACAACCCATTTTTGCCTAAGGAGTTGCTTGACCCTTCCAGGGCTTGAGTTGGTGGTGGGGATGAGAAGACTTTTTCTAAGATGACCCACTGAGACTCAAGCCCACTGATGTCAGTTGGAAACCTTTCAAGGTGTGTGGCAAATAACTTGAAATTGCAGCAAACAGAAAATAAGAGAAGTTTGTCAAGGCCATCACAAATGAGATTTTTGCAAAAGTTGAATCATCTGTCTCACTACTTTCTTTTGAACTCATCCCAAAGCAAGGAGATGCTGGCTGATTTCGGCTTCAACATTTATTGTAAGTCTGTGTCAGCCTGTGGGAAAGCAGGAAACTTCCCTACTGTGCTTGGAATTGTAATGCTATAGAGGTGTTTATATGTGTGGGACTTATTCCTTTATGAGAAGGTGGATAAATTATACTTGAATAAAGCCATTGCTACATCCACCCTAGGGAACCACTCTTTCTTCCTATCACTCTACTGCTCACTCCATCACTCTAACTGCAGTAGTTAAAGAGGAACACACTATTGACCAATACAAAAGTATGAAAAACAGCGTAGACCCAGGTTTTCTGATTTCTATGTTTTTGGCAGAACAAAGGCAAATTAAATTGGTTGTAACTTAATTTCTGTGTGCATTAAGACTCTTTGCAGACCCTGAACAGTACAAAAGAGTTTGGGTGGGTGCACTCAGGATTAGCCTGTATGAATTCAGGGGCCATATTTCTTTACACAGCACACAATAATTTCCAAAGCATCTGCCATAAAAGGGGGTGATTTTCTAGTGGATAATTTCCTGCCTGTTCCTAACACTTTCATCTAAGGAAAGGGAATCCAAAACTCATGGTCACCAGTGTGAAAACTCCATTGATCCCAAAGGACTTCAGTTCAGCTCTGAAAGATAAGAGAATAGATACTCAAAATTAGTGTTTCTAGAGCCTGGGGCAGAACCACCCCTATTTGACACACCGCAGCAGACCAACATGCAGCAGAGCTCCTTCCTGCAGCCATCTTCCTGTGATCCATATCCTTTTCCGGCATTCTCAACACAGCCAATGTAACATGGGGTTATGGAAAAGGATAGTAGCATGGGCCCATGATCCGGGAAGCAGATCTCAAATGCACACAGTTGAAGACTATGGGAGTTGAAGACTATGGTATGGTTCAGGATGGAAAATCTCATGTTCGGTTGGACCATCCCCATGTTCCCTGCAATCAGCCCTCCACTGTTCCACCTCAGCACACGTCTGCGGGGTTAATGTGTCTCCAAGAAAGAACATAAAGATGTATAGTGCATCTGTAGGGAAGGTTCTCACCTTATTTTCTGAATAAAAAAAAGCCTCTCACACATCCCAAAAAAAGGTATCTTCATTTCCATAGCAGCCAGGACAGATGATTCAGTAGGTAGAAACCTGCTGCTAGCTATTGCTGATCTGAGTGGAGAACAAGAACTTCAGTGAAATTAATTGACGGTTTCAGTTCCGGATCTGGTGGGCAAATTAAAAAAAAAACAAAATTGGGCTGCGTAATTCAATGCTTGCTTTCAGGAAGCCACACAGAACAGAAGCTGAGCATGAAGACTGACTCAACTCTCCCCCTTCAATATAAGCCCATGCCCCCCGACCACAGGAGGCAGGAGAGGTAGGCAGGGACTCTGTCTGAAAAGCTGGCAGGACCCAGAGCCCAGAGGGCTCCTGCATGTCCTATCTCCGAGAAAAAGAGCAGCATCAGGGTCAAGTAGTGATGTGGAAAGCATACCTCCATCTCTTCAAGATCCCATTCATCCCAAGACTTTCCAAAAAGATTCAGATATAAATATTATCATACCAGAGCTGGCTGGCATTTTCATTCAAGTACAGCACACAAGGGAATAAACCCTTCAGTGACCAGGAGCTGTAGGGTGATGTGATTTATTGCACAGCTTGGGAAAGTCAGATTCTTGAGAGTGGGCAATTCAGCACCCCTGTATCTCCTACCAGTTATACCAGCGTGCAATTCGCTGATGCCATCTGAGGAACTCTAAGCAGTTTTCAAAGTTTTTTAAAGTCCGCACTACATCCCTTTGAGAGAAATAAAACCCACCTCTTTTGACGAAGAGGGAGGAGGTGGCACTGGAGATAAAACTTGTGGATTTAGGAGTGTGGTGGCAGAGCAGTGGGAAGCAGGCAGGAGCTCCTGGCTGCTGGGAACTTGGCCTTCCTGAGCAGGCAGTCAACAGGACGAGCAGCAGGAACAATGAGCTAAGCACTGTGATGGAAACAAACACCTTTTTTTAGGCTCTCTGCACTAAACTGGCTGCTGCTACTTTTATCACACCATTCATTTGGGCAGAAAGCAGCACAGCAAAACAAGGTGCGCACACAAAGCCACGCGCTGTTGCTGAGCTCGCAGGAGTTACCAGCCTGAAAATTTAGGAAACGGTTTGGGACTGCAGTGTTTTTGTATGGTTTTAGGTCTTTGTAACTGGATACAGCTGAGTGGATTCTTAGGGCGGAACCTGCATGATCCATAAGGGGACTGGGGACCACAAATGGATGCTACTTTCGTCTGGGCAGTGAAAGCCAATGTTTCCACTGCGTAAGTCTTACATGAAGGCTCTTGAGCTGTTTTACAGATAAACACAAACACACGTGCACGTGAAACCCCCTGGCAAAAACAATGGTTGTTTTGCATGCCAAATGTGTCAGTTGCATTTCTTTTTACGACTGAATTCATTCTCAAGTCATGAATGCAAAAAAAAAAAAAAAAAAACCAAACCAAAAACAGCCTAGTGAGTGTTTAAATTTAGGGCATTAATTTTGCATTCCAGTGTAGAGGGAACTGAACAGTCTCAAACCTCAGAAAAAGCCACTCCACCCCTGCTTTATGGGCAATTTCATTCTGCTGGTGTTTCCAGAGCCTACTTCAAAGTGCAGATGCATTTCAGGTAAATAATGACAGCTTCAGAACAAGTTTCCCTTGTAACACAAATCACTTCACTAATGAAATCAGGGGGAAGATTCAGAACAACCTGATATCCATCTGCCTGAAATCATATCCTTCTATTTATATAGGGTAACTAGGGGCCTGATTCCTCCTCTGATCAAATCAGAGGTGAAACTCCTGCAGACTCAAGTGGGAATGGTGCAGCCCTTTTCCTTCACATGATGACCGTTACCCAAATGAGGGTGAGGATGCCTTGGTCCTCCCAGTGTGCAGCTGAGAACGTGCCTGTGGGCGCAGCAGCGAACAATGGGGTCAGGGTCTGAAGAATATGAGGCACCTTCTCTCAGCACAGAGAACAGTTTCTATAGTTTCCAAATTTCCTTCCTGCTCATGTCAGTCATGCACAGGAGAAAACAATGAAGAAACACCAACCCCACGTGCAATAAAGTAATGGGAACCCAAGAATGAGCCACATGCTAAAAAGAAAAGAGTTGTCGCATCCAAGGTTGAAAGTATCGACTGGCTGGACTGCCAAATAACTCAGACTAGCCCTGGGGTCTTGGATCTATACCTGTACTTACCTCTTCACCTCAGACCTCAAGAGCAAGCTTCCTTTTTGCTTTGGGAGACTGGAGGTGGGTGGATGGTGCAGCTCTTGGTCGCCTTTATCTGCATCGCTGAACCACGTGTCTGGCCGTGGCCCCGCATTTGCCTTAGAGCTGCTGCTTTCCTCAGATGCCATCAGCCTTCCCAAAGGCTCAGCAGCAGGATGAGGGGAGGGGGGGTGAGATGTCCACTTGGCTTGGCAACAAAGAAAAGCAAACTGCACTTGAACCTGGAAATTTACAGGAATGCAGAGCAGCAGTGTTGCTAAGCCAGCTGCAAACCTGCTTTGCTCGGGGCTCTTCCCTTTGTAGGGTTGAAGGAATGAGGCGCGTGTTGCCAAGTAGGACATCAGTACTACAAACAAATGGAAAGCCCTTATCCCACCAGCAATCTCAACCCGGTAACGGGCAGGCAGCTAGAGTAACAAGAAAGCTCAGCTCCTTCCTACTCAGGGAAAGGGGAGGTGGTGGTAGGACACAGGTTATAATTAGAGCCACCCACAGCAATTTTGGGGAAGTTTCAGCACATGGATCGGGATCCTTTTGTAAGTGCTGTCAATTCTGCATTTGCATGGACTGTGGCAGACCAGAAACCCAGTGGCAAGCACCCACAGACACATCTCCTACTTGTCTGGAATTTAGCAGGGGAAAGCACGCAGCAATGGGAAATTCTGTGTAAGCCTTTAGCCTTTAGCCTGAGTGTCCTCCTAATTTAAAGGATTTGCTTCAGCTTTGGAGACAAGCTTACACTGGAGCCCTCACTCCTTTCTTTTGACTAGATTATAAAATGTCAGAGGTTCATCCAAACTGGATCTCACCAGTACAGTTTCCCACAGCTGGAAAAACACCAGTTCTGCCAAGTGCACAGATGCAGCACGTTTCATGGCACAGCCACCCTTTCCCCATGCAAAGCTGCATGGAACACAGTGGGAGGCACACAGTGTGCCCATGCCTGGACTGAGACGCCTCAAAGCCATCCCCAGCTCTTCATCCAGCTGCTGTAGAGGCTAAGGGCAAGCCCTAGCCTATGCTGTGCTTACCTCAGACAGCTCAGCTCACATCTTCACAGCTCAGCTCTGCCAGGACAAGAGTCAGCATGGAAGACTAACAAACTGATGTGGTCTTTACACCAGTGGCACACAGGTCTTGCACGCTCCTGGGGTGAGACATGAGCTCCTCTGCTTTGGTCCTAATTATTGTGAGGCTAATTCACAGTGTGGATTTGACAGCTGATGTGTGAGCTTTCAGGCAGCATCACTAGCCCAGTGCATCGGCATCCTTATCCCTATTCTTAATCCTACCCCCAGATAGGAGTTACAATCTCTCAGACATCCTTTCAAGCCCCCTCAAAAGCAGTGTAGACCACCACAGTGTAATATAAACCCCATCAACTTGAAGATTTGAAACACCTGACTGGGAAAGCTAAACAATATCAAGCCGTTGTGAGAAATGGGTCCTCAGCAGAGGCAATGCTGTTTAAATTGTTACATTTGCTACTACACTTCTCATAAACACCCTGATTTTTGGTGTTTTCCATCAAATTCCCCCTGTGATGCTTTGGGCCTGGCTGTGAGAATCTCAGCTTCTCCCATCTTGCTTGTAGCCACCAGGAAGAAATCCTCCCTGCTTGCAGAAACAGGCTTCAAAACATGAGCCCAGGGTTCTCAGAGGAAACAATTCCAATTTTTATTTTCTTTTCTTTTTTTTCCCCTACCACTGTGATTTATTTTAAGAGGGACTTGGGGGCCTCATTCAGGAGTTTCGGGTACTGCTCAGTGCGGGGAGAGCAATCACAAAGCCATTACTGCTACACAGCCACCCCGGGAAGCCCTGTGATAACTGCTCTGCGATGGCGCCTGTGCCACACACCATTCCAAGGGGGGTACCTTTCCTGCTGAAGGCACAGCGAGAACTTTCTTCCAGGGAGATGGAGTATAATTACGTAGGCTATGAATGGCCAAATGTCTGCAGGGGCGGTGGAGACGGGGCAAGGGGGGGGCGTCAGTGTGTTTTGTAAATGCTTTGAAATGTATTTGTGTGTTTCTGAGATGAACCTTAAAGAAAATATCTGAAAACTGGTTTTGCTTTTCCTAAAGCATTGTCTCTTTCAGGCAGCAGCTTTGCCAAAAGTCATTAATCACATCTTCATTAGCAAGGGCGGGGCAACAGTGACCTCAAACAACCGAGGAAAACAACTAAAATTGCCTTCATTTGAAGGACCGCATTTAAAAATCTCTTCTGCCCAGCACACGCTACTGTTGACATATATTTAGAGTGCACTGAGTCTTTGGGATATAGTGAGACTTCTACACAGAACCAGGGCAGGACTTGACCCAAGGGTGTGAGTGATTTAACTATATGTCTCCTGGAGTAAAAAAGGAGAAAGAAGAAAGATTTTAAAAGTTCTTCACGCTTTTCTACTACATCAAAGTTCATCATGTGAGTGGGACAGGCTGAACACCATGGCTCTTCACTTCTGAAGCCTCAAAATTCTCGGATTCATGGATCTCATGATGTGTGTGGTTCAAATCTGGAGGGAGTGTCATTATCACTCAGTTCTTTCCAGCCCTGCCAGCCTGTTTGCTCTAAAGTATCCAGCCCTGCTGCTTAACACCATGGCACACAATGTGTGAGTTCCTGCCCTGCCCCTCTTGGTAACTGCTAATTTTCTCAGTTAAAAATGCAGAGTCAGCTGAATGAGCAGCTGCGTTAGGTGGGGGACCTAACTTACGCCAGGGGGACCACAGCTCCTGGGGTGGGTACAGCCGTGGGTGCAGCCCCTGTACCCACATTTCGTCTTGCCGAAACTCCACGTCTGCTCCTCATTCCTTGCTCTGAGCTGGTTTGTCAACTGTGATACAGGGAGAGACTTTTGACAGGATTCCTAGAGCCTGCCTCGAAGTGCATTTAGGGCAGGCTCTTGGTGGCAGCGTGGGGAAAGGGCAGGTCCCCATCTTGGGCAGGATGCTAACTGCTGCCTTGCAGCAGGTAGTCCGTAGTAGTCCGTCAGCCCAAACCCTGGAAGGCTGTTGCCACTGATAACACCCATCTGCTGTGGCATCATGTCCGTTGACATAACCTTAATTAATGATGTTACCAAGCTAATGAGGAGATAAACCACCGATCCCAACTCTTGTTAAGAAATTGTCTTAAATACCAGCCACTAATCACCGTGAAGAAACAGATAGTGGGCCAAAATTCACACCTGGAGTAAAGGGGTGTGGCTCCCATGTTTTCTGGTGAAGTTGCATTTGTTTACTCCAGGACTGACTATGAACCATCCTGATGAACACACGGCGGGGTGTGCGCTGGGCGGGAAGTTGTAAACAGCCCCAGTCTTATGTAATGGTCCGGGTCTTGTGCAAGAACTGTCATCCAGATGGCAGCAGGATTGATGGCTGCGGAGATCAGCACGATGCCAGCCCAGAGTGCAGATGTGTGTGGGAGTGCACCAAGCCCAGGCTTACTCTTCCCAGACGCTGAGCTGCTGTGGAGGCACTCTCCAGCCACCACTGAGCCCTGGGGATGCTTCACAGGGATGGCCTAGTCCACATGGCTCTGGGAACAGTGGACATCACCAGGCATTTCTCGGTGGATAAGAGGCTTTCACCAGTTTGGCTGGAAAAGATTTGCCAGCTGTGACTAGAAGACTTCCCGCTACCATTGGGGTGATGTGGATGTAACTTGTAAAACAGGGAAGGGACCTGTTTCACTGCGCCGACTTGATTCCTTGGCTGTTGCTTTATTTCCTTGCTCTTGTTATTCTGATCCAGTGAAATTAAAAAGGCATGAGTAGCCTATTTGGATCTAAATGTGTGAGTTCCTGCCCTGCAGAGCTTTCAGTAGAGATTAGATTTTACATGCCATTGTGTGGGGGAGATATGCCATCAGGCAAAGGAGGAACAAATGCAGGCGGGGTAAGACCGGAGAGACAGGAGCTGGTATGCTTGCATGAAGCTGCCTGCTGCTCATCGGGGTGGTATCTCCATCTCACTGATGTTTGGATGGGTATCTTAGAAAACATTTGCCGCCTTTGGTTTCTGCAGGATGTTTAGCTCCCGGAATGTGTGAGACAAGGCAGCCCCTTCTTCGTGTTAGCCCTTTAAACCTTGTCCTAAGAGGGCCTCAAATAACATTTATGCAGAAAAACCTACCCCAAGCCTCATGTGGATAAGCTAGGGGACCCTGGCCCTTGAAAACAATCCTCCAAGTCACTGGCAAGGCAGATACACACTCACTCTGCTGGTATCTGAATAAATGTTGGGGTATTCCAAGGATTTATGTGCTCTCGTGGCACACAACGCAGACATCAGGAGCAGACAACCCTGGCACATTACTTCCACTACCAACCTTTCACCTATTTCAACCACTTCAGTCTTGCACTCTGACTGTGTTTCTATTCAGTCTAGCTGTTTTCTTCTTGACAAGACAAAAAAAAAAAAAAGGGTTTGTTTGTTTTTTAAATGATCACAAGGCATGCATATATCAGAAAAAAAGAAAGGAACTATCTTCTTCTTACATCTCTATTATTTCTATTGTTCAGGTGTGCCTCAGGTACTTTCCCAGACATGTTGCCTTCTGTTTTTAACATTGTCATATGGGAATCAGATACTGTACATCTTTTGTGGTGCTGTTCAGTGGGGAGGGAATTTGTTATTGCTCCTCACGGATAGTTCCGGCTCGATGCACACAGATAGTTCAGGAAAGACACATGCCATCAGCTTTGCAGCCACTGTCCTCCAGCTTGGGAACAAGCTAAGGCTGTGTATATGCAGCACAGCTTGGGAGACAAGCTGAGAAAGTTCTTATAACTCCTGCAAGCCAGGTAATGTCCAAGGAGTTCAAACTCCGTCGCTGTTGGGAAGCTATTCAGTTGGTTAATTTTGCACTGAACCCTCTGCAATGTGGCACACGTGGTAATGCCTTTAATAAACACCTGCTTTGTGGAAATCCAAGGAACTTGAATCTCCACGCAGCAGCCACAAACCAAATCAGCCTAAACTTCAGGGCAGTTGGGCTTTGGAGCAGGAGCAGATGCAGAACTGAGCTTTGTGGGTTGCACCCATCTCTTAAAGGTGATTCTGATCATTTCGTGATTCAGAGCTTTGTGCTTTGACTGCAAACCCACCGCATCCCATCCTCTGGTGTACATCTCAGTCTGGTCCCTTAACTAAACACTGCTCGGTAAATGCTTACAAATTCAAGAGAGGCTGCTAGTTCAAAGTCTCGCATTATCAGGGAATCTGGAAAAGAAAATTAACAGCAACAAGAACCAAATCAGAGCTGGGAAGAAAGCCTGGGCGTTTGAATGCTGGAAAATACCTGTTTAAAACACATTTCTCCAGTCTTCACTACACCCGCTCCTGAACACAAAAACAAGCTAATCAAACAGTGCAACAACGTGTAGGTTCTGGTGGGTTACTCTGAAGTGGACTGCTCCTGACTCAGGTAATTTTGTCAGATTATTGGTCTTCGTGCTCCAGCCTAGAAAGCAAAAGAGCCACTACCCCAATATTGCTGTATAACTGTAGGTAAGAGAAGCGGAGCAGGTATCACAGTGGGGAGTATCTTGTGGGATACCAAGAAGTGAACAAACTGTGACAGAATGTGCATGTGAGTGCTTTCTTCTTTAAAAACAAGCTCGGCAAACTGTTGGGTTTTTTTTCCTTTAAGATACAGTGGCTAAAAATGGACTTTCAAAAATAAATCCAGCCCGAGGCTGGCTCTGAAAGCACTTAATGAGGGGTAAAAGTGGTTAAAAAACAGTAAAAAGAAAAATTCCCATGCTATTCCTATCACAGACTCCCTCACCTCTGCATGTAAACAGTAGCTGCATCCTGCTAGAGCATTTCTACCAGTTTTAGACCAATACCTGGCCCACTTAGAACAGATGATGGGAGCGCAGAGTCTACCCTGAGACCTTCCCAAGAGGCTCTTCTGTCCTGAAGGAACTGGGCAACCCATCCCTGACATCCCCTAGCATGGCCCAGCGTCTCCAAAATCACAAGGGCATGACAAGATTTTAAAGCAAAACTGCACTACACAATAGGATGAAACCAGTTCTGGAAAACATAATGGAAAAACTGTTGGGGAACTGAACTGAGTGGAGTTAAAAGCTGCAACTATTAATTGTAGCAGTTGGTTCATCTTTTTAAAATGTAAACCAGGCCTTTCAGACAAATCTAATTATGTTCTTTGGAGAGGTTAGAGGTCTGGTTGGGAAAAGTGATTCAGTGGATGGGACAGATTTTGACGAGGTGGTTGACTTAGCACATTCTCTTAATAAGTAAGAATATATGATATCAACAGCACACCCTCTACGTGGCTTAGGGAGCAGTGAGATTAAAGCTCTTCCATATGAGCGTGTCCATATGACTCCCTGGGGAGTCACACTTTTTTCGACCCCAGGGGAGAGCCTCAAGGACTGACAGGACATCCAATAATTGTCAATGTTTTTATCAACCATTTGGAAGGTGATGCACAACAACCACTGCCAAAACCTGCAGATGACACCAGACAGGCAGAGCAGTGGTTGATGAAGAGGTGAGGGCAGTGGACTGGAGAGATCTGGGTGACTGGGCTGATGCAGACGGAGTGTGTAAGCTCAGGCAGCCAGAACCCCGTGTCAAGGAGACAGAGATGCAGCTGACTGCTGCAGAGGGAGAACCCCTTATCCTGGAAAGCAGAGCAGGGTGTCGGGAAAGGGTGCTGAGGCCAGAGAGGACAAGCAGCCCAACCTGAGTTTCCAGTGTGATATTGCAGCTCAAGAGTCTTATAGGAGCTCTGGATGGATAAAGAGAGGAGCTGCAGGCTGAAGTATGGATCAGTTCTGGTTCCACAGATGGTCTTAACCAGACAAATATTTCCTCCTTTGTTGGTTTTTGCTTTTTAAGAAAAAACATTGAGAGACTCAAAGAATTTAACCTGCTAAATTCATCCAAAAATCAAGTAAGAGATGATGTCATTATAATGTGTAAGCACCTTCAGGAAGAAACGGTGGTAGGAAAAAAGCCTTTAACCCCTGTAAAGGCCCATAGCAAGCACGCTGCAGCCTGGTAGAAGGTAGCATGCATTTTATCAGTGAGGATGCTTAGTCTTTGGAATTAATTCCAGGGGCAGGATTGGTTCCACATTTCCTGATGCCATCAAATCCAACCTGGCTTCCCTCCTAGGAGGCTTGATTGAGATCAAGTTGTGCTTTGCCAAATACGAGTTAAACACAGAGCTGAGGGAGTGCTAGTCAGGGATCCCTGAAGTGCTGGGGCTCAGGAGGGAGTCTCCAGTCTTCCCTTGCAGCCATGAATTCAGGGACTGAGAACTACAAAGCTGAGGAAGAAAAATATAATTTAAAAGGCCTGTTGCCTCTTGGAAGATATAAGAGGGTGAGAAAGCAAATTAAATACCCTGGGAGGTCTTGGTGACTGCTTCCAAACTGATAAACATCAAAAAAGCACCTCTATCTTTTCTCTTTTTTGCTTTTTCAATATTGTGAGTGAAATAACTTGATTATTTTATAGAGGCATCTTGGTAGTGATCTTTTTCGCACACTGGCAAGTTGCTCCTGTTTTGGTTTTGTTTGTTTTTTGTGAACAGCTACAGTTGGGTTTTGCACTCTTTGTTTCCGAGTGTGTGTTTAGGACTTGCTGAGAACAAGTTAAACACAATAAATGAGTTTTGGACAGAGCTTTGAAAGAGATTAATTCTGTGGTCATTCATTCTCCTCTCTTGGGAAGCAAGCGCTGCTTCTGAGAAAGTTTTGTTGTCGTGCTAACTGGCATCCTTGCTTGGTAATGCTTGCAAGGCATTAAGCTGAGGACCAAAGGCCTAATCCAAGAAGATAACAACAGAGGTTTTACCCTTAACATTGCTTGGGGATCAGTTCACGTATTGATGTACTAGTACAGATGGAATTGGAGGATACCAGGGGGAAAAAGTCACCCAAATCGCACAAGAACTCAGTTTCAAACCTGAGATTAGCAGCTGAAACACATGGTCTGTGGCTCTAGTATGCCAAGAATGATCAGGGCAGGTAGTCAATCTAGAAGAGCCAATAAGAAGGTTACAAGATTTGGAATTAAAGAACAGCTAAAGAATGAACCAGAAATACAGCTATGGAAGGAAATAATCCATATAATGTTGATCGTCTCATCCCCATACGCTAGCAATAATTTTGACAAGCTTTTTATCTATTCTTATTAAGAAAATTGTTCCTTTAAGGGCAAAATCTAACAAAGGTTTTCAGGTCAGCTTGATTCTGGGAATCATTCTCACTTGCCTGTGGTTTTCACTATCAGGCCAAACTTAATCCCTGGAGTATTTCTCTTGACTCAGTGGAGTTATGTTGAAGATCATCTTGGCCTTAGGGCCTTTAGCTATATTGCCAATGGGTTTCTTTAAAGGGATATTTCCCTACTTTGAATGCAGTGATTCCGGGCAGTGATTTTCATTTTGCAATTTGGAAGCACTCCTGCATATCTTAAGGAAGTTTTAGTTATTCTGGTGCTGAAGAAACCTTCTTTGGCAATAGATGACATGTCTAATTTTCATCCGGCTGAAGGCAGGTGTGTGCATGTGCTTCGGCTGTCTGTGGATGGCAGCCTAGAGAGCCATCACCAGGTGCCTTCCATCCACAGAAAGGTCTGGGAAGGGACATGAAATAGATAACAGCCCCACAAAAGCAAAGTGAATGCCATTCATGTTTCTGATTGACAGAGCAGCATCTTATCTTCCCCCAAAACCTCTGCACCCAACCCTCCGGGGTGTGTGCGTGTGTGTGTGTTGGGAGGGAAGCCAGTAGCCTGATTTTGTCAGAAAGCTAATTAGAAAGATTATTTAGATTCCTCTAGCATGGGGAGCAGCTCCTGGTTAGAATCCTTCGCTTGGAGAAAGGCAAAATGAAGACCCAATATACGGAGGAGAAGCCTTTCAGCATCCTCCACCCTGGCCCTCAATGTCCATGAGATGCAACTCACTGAAGGCAAGTGAGAGACTGTCCAGTGCCCCTATATGGGTTGCTGCTCCCCCGTGGCCACTAAACCCTGCAGGAGGGGTCAGAGCAAGGGAGGTGTCAGCACAGAGCTTTCACTGCACTGGTGTTTTTCATCTTGTGAGGTCCTGGGGCAAAAGAAAGGACTACAAGCTGGTGAGCACACTATGGCGTCACAGCAGTACCTGCTGAGATGGTTTAGCAGTGCTCCCCCCTGCCCTGAGTGTCCCAAGAGCTGCCTGTTTCAGCTTGCTTTGGCAGCCAGGTTATTCCCTGAGTGCTCCAAATCACAGGGGGAAAAAAAAAGAAAGAAAGAAAAAAAAAAAAAAACGTGAAAGCAAAGGCAAACCTCCTGTTCTTGCTTTATGCAAGATGTGAAACCAACCTGACTGTAACCAGTCTCCAGTTGCTCACTTATAACTTAGCAATACATGAGGCTGATACTGCAGTTCTCAGAAATTGTCCCCAGGACAAATCAGGATGCCTGAGAGAGCCTGGGGCTAGGTTCAGACAGCCTGGGAAGTGCTATGGAAAACAGTAGCACAGAGTGTAGAGTATAATGTGAGATACTTCTGAGCTTCTAAACTGAAAAATCTTCCTGTGAGGACTGATGATATCACTGAAAAGCTTTGCCTACCTTGTTTTGGTGGGAACCCATGCTCTTACTATGACCATGTCTCATCAGAAGAGAGAGGAGACCTGTGAATTCTGATGGCTTGATACAGTTGAACAAGCCAGAGCTTGAGCTCTAGGGTTGCTGTATTCACGTGCTCCAGCACATGAATATGTAGCAGAGGATAGCATGGTCTGGAGGTGCAGGGCTCAGGGGTTAGCTGTTTCTGTCCTTCTGCAGCCACCATCAGCTTTGTACAACAATTGCAGTCGTCCAGCAGCTTGTGAAGCATCAAAGTATTTGAATACAATTTGGATCCACACAGCATGACATAACTTACTACATTACCATGAAAGAATAGGGTTGATGTGATTTCTGTATAATACAGCTGATGTGCAGAACTGGTTGCTGATCCAATTGTCAGCTCTGGAGATTTCAGCTGTCCCCTGCCCTGTCATCTCCATGTGCCTTCCTTAAAAACCAGCTGCCAAAACCCTTGGCATTAGCAAACTAAAGACAAGTGACACAGTCACCAGCCTCCACTCATTGTTCCATCTCCATCTCAGGGAGGCCAACTCTGAAGGTGGTTTTGGTATGGAACAGTGGGAAAGTTTTAAAGGGTTGGGGTCTGTGTCATCTAAAGCAGCAACTGGCTGAGTCAGAGAGCAGAAACCATTTGCTGTGGTGTCTGGAGACCTCTGAACAGCTGCAAAATCCCAGTACTGAGATCTTGGTCCAGTCGCAGTTGCGATGGACTGGGCACATTGCCAGGGTGGAAGATTCCAGGATCTGCAGCCTCCTGGGAACACCTAGCAGCCAACATGAGCTTTATAAAGACACCTGAAAATCCTTGCTCAAAGCTTGTCAGCTTAACGTTAATAACTGGGAGGGAAAGGGTTTGGAGCCACTGCAGTGCAGCCTGCGAGGTGAAGCACAAAGCCAAAATGGAGGAGAGAAGCGAGCGAAGTCAGAGAAAATCAGACATGCCATTAAAAAGCACAACTAGAAACGTGCGCTCTCCCCATGGACTGGCCTGTGTTTACTGGATCACAGACACACACACGCAGCAAAAGTAAAAATAACTAAGGGGACAGTCATTGCAAATTGCAACAAATAACAATTTGATAATATGATTTTAATGAAAAATTCCACAGCACCCAATAAATTCAAGATTTGGCTCAACAGCAGTGTCCAGTAGCCATAAATAAAGCAATCTGCTAATGACTGCACATTCCATCTCATTTTCCTTGATGTTTTCCATGGCGTCATTCCTCTGAATCACAGCTCTTCTTTTAATCTCATCCTAATCTACACCACTATTAGATGCTGTCCTTCCTCCTTGACAGCACCGTATTTGAATGGCCACTAAGTAGGGCCTGCTCCAGAGCCGGTGAAGGTGAGGCTGCAACACATACTTGTCTCCTGCAGGCTGAGCCCGGAGAAGGCTGCAGAGCACACCTTGGCTGCACGCAGTCACTCACACATAATCAGATATGGATCATTCAGAGCCAGAACCACCCCTGTGGCCTCTAACACATTCTGCACTTGGGATTCGGTTGGCTCCTCAGGTCTCACATATCATAACCGAGACATTTCATCTTCACGCAGCTCATTTTGATTTGAGCTAATGAGAGACGACCCAACCGATGGCAGCAAGTCGGCTGCTGCCGCTGGTCTAGGGAGGGCATCTCAGGTTCTCTCCATAACGAGCTTCGCATTTGGCTTTTCTCAACTGAAAAGGAGAACTGAAGGAGAGTTCGTCATCACAAATATCTTGCCAGCGATACGGAGAACTGTTTGCAATGGCCTAATGTAGGTTGCTGCTTACCTGGCAAAGCACCAGTGAGTTGCTTATCCCCTGCACCGAGAAGTCACTAAGCAGCTGCTCGTGTCTCCCAACAAAAAATCTTCACTTTTTTTTTTTTTTCAATAAAGTCAAGGTTTCCAACAGATCAAAAGCACTTTGGAGCCACTTTGTGTCTTCTGCTGCATGCTGGGTTTCTGCCGGGACCCTCTTTCTGTACAGGTTGTCCCCATTGAGCTGCGCTTACAGCCTAGAAGGCTGGGCCTTTAGTGTGGCACTGTCGGGAGTGTTGGGAGATGATTAACCCTTTTGTCACCACTAAACCATGATGGGAATATCTTCCTCTTTTTCTCAGTCATTAAGGTTTTGCATACTGGAATTATAAGTCTTAAACAAGGAAGTTTTCCAGTGGGGTGCATATCCTTGAGTCTTTCAGTAGAATGAGCTTTTTGAGTGTCCATAATCACAGAGTATATGACAAACCACAAAAGAAGCCTCCTTAATTTTAAAGTCTTTTGGCCTAAGTTAGGTAGGACCTGAAGTCAGGGCTTGAGACAAGCTCAGAACTACTTTGCCATTACCATAAAATCCCATTCTTCTGGTATTTTGGGAGGAGCTTTGCCATTCAGTGCTGGTGCATCTGCTTCATTTCTCTTCAGGTTTTCAGCTCAAACTTCTTCCTATTTAGTCCTGTTTTCTTATGCAACTTTACAGGCTGTAGTAGGTGGAGATAAGGAGGCCAAGTCCTGAAATGATCTGTCTGCTTTTGTTTTGCAACCTCAGTGACAGCAAATATTAATGTGCATGTGTTCACTGCCCAACTTGTCTGACCGCTCCGCATGGCCATTTTGGTGACAAGCAAAAACCTTCCACGCATTGAATGATTCCCCAAACAGCACAGAAATACGGCCAGTTCTGTTGTGACCCCTAGACCTGCCTTCCTCTTTGCACCCCTCCTGCTGTCTTGCGTATCAAGGATGTTCCAGGACTAGCATTTCTCTTGTGCCAGGCCCTTCCTGGACTGTGGCTGTGTTGCACAACCATGCCCCGCGGATTGAGGCAAGAATTAAAGGTGTCCAAATTATTAGGAAATCAGAGCAGTGAAAGGTCATGGATCTTTTTATTTTCTCTTGGCTGCAGTAGGTGGTTGCTGAAAAATCACAAACGCACTTTGAAAACAAGGGGTAGTGAGGTGCAGCTTTCCAGAGCACTTGTTGGCATTCATGTCTGTTAGTGAACTATTTACAAGTATGGCAAAGCGTTACTAATCTCTGAGCTATTTAGAAAGGAAGTACCTCTAGGATCTTCTCATTTGTCTCCCCTGTTTCTTCAACACTACTGAGTCATGCTGAATCTCCTCCCCTTCTGAAAAATTGCTTTGCAGAGCTTCCTGAAAAAAAAAAAATTATCCCTGGACAGTGGAATAATCAATCCCAAAGTGGGTTGGTCTCCTCCTGCAAGCTTATGACCTAGTAACTGGGCAAAAAATCTTGGAGACCCTGGAAAGAAGAGGTGAGTTTAGAGGCTGCCTGAAGATTCAGATGCTCTCAAGACCCAGGATAGGAGCTCTCTTATCAGAATCTGGAGTCCAGCTGGAACCAATCTGGACTTGACCCTTCTCAAAAGTTCGTGCGTGCTTGGATGGAAGTTTCTGATTTAGACAAATCTCTGCTTTCAGACAGCCCTCTGGAAGACAGGGCTGCCAGTTGGCTTTGTAAGGCCTTGCTGGATGTCCAGTTATGTCTGAACTTTCCCTGTTTCCTTCCCCTCCGCTCCAGTATGCCTGTCTACATCTGGCTGCAAACTTAGCCCCAGATGCATTACGTCGCAGCTTGGTTCCTGGGATGCTGTCGCAAATGGCCAGAAATTATGAACAGGATTCCCAAAGGAAGCCACACCGAAGAAAGAGCTGCAAGAAACTTCACCATTGCTATTTAATTTTTTTCTGAGCTCATAATTTTTGCATTGCTAGAGTTTCAGAGAAAAAGGAAGTGTGTACAAAGGCTGCCTTGAACAACAGGAGGATGCTGGCTCGGCCAGTGAAGGGTGAAAAGAAGAAGTAGGCACTCTGGGAGAACTGGTAAAGATGAGGTGGGTGAAGGAGGTGCTCCAGCACCTAGTTTGTGTGTATCAAGAACAGCAAGCAGCGAGGACAAGACAGATGGGTTAGGCAGCGCTTGAAGAACAGACGTGAAATGAAAGATGACATTTGCGGAGAAAAGGAAAAAAGGATTTTCTCACAGTAGGATAATTCTGAAGTGCAAACACCAAGGGATGGTGTCCCTGCTTCCAAACATAACCTGACATGTTTGCTAAGCAGCTAGAAAGCCAGAGCTCCTGAGCTCTGATCCTCATGTGGCACTAGCTCCTCAACCAGAGCACCTACTAATTGCAAGTGCTGCAGGCAGCTTTCAAAAGCTAATATAAAAACATGGACCAGGGTCCTCAGAACCATGGAGAAGCAAGTCAGGCTTGACTCAAGGGGATCTGAGAGCATTCAGTGCTTAATATCTCTGGCCAGCTTTTGACCATCTGAGAAATGGAGCATGTCTCATTTGCCACATATGATGCTAGGAGGTTAATAATGGTATTTCATGTCTGAGGTCCTCTGACAGAAAGCTGCCACGTAACACAATGCATTATTCTACCCTAAAGCCAAAGTCTCCTCCACCCAAATAAATACATATTTGTGTTGCCTGCCTCCCATTTTTAATCTACCAGCAGTTCTTACCAGAAAAATAACAATAAATAAAATTTTCTGGCCATACAATTGTGCCAAGAGCTTGGCTAATCGTCAGGATTCTAGTATGTCGCTACAGATTTTGGCAGACTTGTGTTAAGAAAATGATGCAACCCCATTCCTGGGAACCAGCGTGACGGAAAGCGCTTCCAGCTGATTCGAATTGTTTATTCTAGGTGAAAGTTTGCAACATTTCCATTTGGTTTCACCACCATGAGCTTTGCCAGGTCTTTTTCCCAGGCAATGAATGCTTTCTCATTTCTCAGCTTGATCTCCTATTTACACACATAGTTGCTACATGCTACATTGTCTTTGTTACTCTGGAAGGCATATACTTGGCAAAGAATGGGTGGATTTCATCTTGTGAGAGGTTGTAACACTTTCTTCTCCTCCTGACTTCAGCCAAACTGCAGCAGCAAACACCCATCAACATGAGCAAAGGATTTATGGTCTTGAAGAAGGTTAGATTATGTCAGAAGAAGGGCCAGAGCCTGGGCAGGAATGCATTAATCATTATTATCACATTTCTATGCAAGCATTTAGCCTGTTAGTGCTTTCACAGAACAAGGAAATGCACAGAAAATGCTCCTTGCATGGCTCTGGAGTTCAGAGCAGCCTGGAATGTGGTGTTAGACAGAACCTGCAGCCTTGTAGAGCTTTGGCCTGAAGTGATGAGGCCAGACCAACCTTGTTAAGAAAAGGCGAGCCAACTGTATACAGGGATTCCTCCCTCAGATCAAGCCAGGCCTGCACAGGGGCTGAAAGTGTACTTCCAGGAACATATTGCTCTGGTTTTAGCCTAAAACAACTATTTCCTCATTCTCTTTGTTCCTCTCTGTTATTTCTTGTTTCTGCAGCAGTATAACGAAGTTCCACTTTGAAATGAATCACATTTCAAGTGCTCATTAAATTAAGGAACTGACCATTCTGGTAAGACTCATGCTGACTAATTGCAGGTGCTGGTTAAATTTCCCCAATAAAACTTCTACAAAATCAAAGCCGATCCTAGCTGCCATTCAAATTCTGGGGATCTGAGGAGCTTAGAAGATCCAGTTAGGGTGGCTTTCTAAAGGGAAATCTCTCACAAAATTGTCCTAGTCCATAGCAGCCTGGCTGAGAATTTGACCTTTTATTTCCAAACACAGTAGGGTCATTGACTGGCCAGGTCAGCTAGGACCAGAACTTCTGACTGATTTGTAGGCTGAGCCATTGCTTAAAATGCCAGTATCCGAGAAGGAAGTGTCACAGTGGACAATATATTCATATAGTCAAGGTATACTCCCTCTGTTAAAGAATCATGGTTAGGATGTAGATGCCAAAGGTGGGCCACTTCCATGACCCAACATATAATTCCTAATAATCCAGGTGTCATTGAAAATTCAAAAATCATCAGATCCCTTTTCATTAATTATGGCCCATAATTTGTTTTTTCCCATTGTGCTTATAGGGAAAATAATGGACCCAGAAATACCTCTTTTCCAGTACTACACATAGGTGGGTTGGGTTTTTTTTTTGATGAAAGATGTCTTGGGGTAAAGCACCAGTGTGAGCCTCCAGACAGCGTAGGTGAAGCCATAGTTTGATGCCACGTTTCCTGGGCAAGTTCCTCAGCTGTGTGACAGTTGTGTTTCCCACCTGCACAACAGGAGCAGCAATCTCTTGGTATGATGCTATTGCTTGCCAAGAAAGCATGGAGACAGGACTCTGAAGGAACTCTGCCACTTAGTAAAAGTTTTTACAAAGTGTGTCACAGGACGGCTTCAGTCTCCAGGTTCTGCTGTTTAATAATAAACCCGCTGTTTATTTTGCAGAGCTCGTTTCCTAGACAGAGCACCAAGAAGATGTCATGAATATTTGTGTATTATACTCACCTTTCCTGCAATACCCTGTGTCCCAGGCACCATGAGCCCCAATGGGGCTGGGAAAACTGCGGCACTGCTCTTGCTGCAATGAGGCAGAGGCAGACCCAGGCACTCCCGGCTTTCTAGCACCTGTGCCTCAACCACAAGGCCAAATTAGTACTGAAGGGACCTGTATTTTGCTGCCCCCTTCTTCTGCATTAATTAAAGCACATCGCTGCACATTTAAGCAATTGAAATGCTTTGGAAGGAGTCTCGGGACGGCCAAGGGCGTTCAAAGTGAAGGGAAGGCTGGCAGCTTGCCGTCGGGCTCACTGCTTGCCTGTCTATCACCGGCACACGTCATGCATTACAAAACTGCGAGATCTCTGCAGACCCAGCGACAAGGCTGCAGTTTAAGCAGAGAGCTCAAGGCTGAAGTCAGAAATCCCTGGTCTTCCTTGGGCTCCATCGCACAAACTGGCTGCCAGCGTCTCTCTGCTGACCTTTTTTTTCAGTTTTCACTTCTTTTTTTTTTTAACACCTCTCGTCTATGGGAACTGCGACTGTAACTGATTCTCCAGCACCACAGTGTCTGACGGAAAGCCCCACTAGCCCTGGGTATTAGGGTATATGTCTTCCTCTTGGGGATTATGTTTTTTTGAGCTATCCATGGCAAGAAAGAGGGAATTAATAGCCCCTCAAATAAAAGTCAGGACTCATAAAGAGAGTGTTTTACCCTCGAGGTCATACTGAAGTTCAGGGTATAAATGAACCTTTCCCCAAAGGTCTGTTTGCCTTTCTGTCACCTATCAGTTGACTGCAGGAGGCTGCAGGAGAAGGGACCTCAGGTGACCTCCAGAGCCACTTGGGCACTGTGGACTCCAGGCAGCAGACAGCTGACTACAGTCTAGAATGGAAATGGAGGATTAATTTGCCTAAGGACATTCTCTTTTGTATTTTAAAGTAATGCAAAGTGTCTTTTCACTTTCAGCACTGGATTTGAGGCCTAAGATGAAGAGTCACTCCTATTAGATCCACACCATCACAATTGTAACATCAAAACAAGCACTGGATTAAAAATAAACACAGCAGGCATTCACTGACATGATTAAAATGTATACATATGGGTGAGGTCATTTTAATAAAGGCCTGCTGCACAGACGTATGAATTTGTTACCATGGCCCTAGGCTCAGAGCAGGAACATTATACATCCACAACTACCTGTGCTTGTGCAGTTGCATCAGCCCAGGCTCGCTGACTGTTCAGAACATCTACCTCAAGTGTCCTTATCACATTCATGTGCATTGACCTCCCCTCAACCTTCACAAAGACTAGAAAAATCACAGCCATGGCATACCACATTAGCAGGACATCTCTGATCTCCATCGGGCTGCCATGTCAAGGTCCTCCATCTCCTCTATCAATCTTCTGAAGGCATGTTCTGATGCTGTTTGGAAATAACTCAGTGAAATTAATTCCTTTGTCCTCTCTATGTGCTTGGAAAAGACTCCATCAGTTAAGGTAAAGAAAACTGGACTTTCCAGCATGACACGAAAAACTGCAAAGCCATTTATGTCCATCTACACACTATTGAAAATCTTCTGTATGTCACTGGAAAAAAAACAATCCAGGATTTCTTAAAAGTGCTGACCTTATGTGCCTTCCTAGGTCACCCAACACCTCCCACTATGATCTGCCAAGCCTCTGCAACTCAGATGAAGCACCACTTTCTCCAGCAAGCCCCTGTAACAAGGCTGGCACATGAGTCCCACCATTTCCTACATTTTGGGTACCTCCCCATGAGTGCTGTCACAAACAGTTACGCCAGGCTACGGTTCCCAGTTCTGCATGTAAGGCACCCAGATGGTGCTCCAGAGATAGACTTTCTCCGGGAAGGGATGTAGAAGGAATATCCCTTGTTGGCTTTGGTCATTTGGTCACAGGCCTGTGGATATCCTGCCTGCAGATTCCCTGCTTGACTCTGGAGCAGTCCTGGACAGCCATATGTGTCACTGTGAGGATCCCAGTTTTCCACAGTACTGCAGTGAGGGATGCAACTGGGGTGTTTGTCCTCAGACTGAGGTGCTCACTGCAAAATCAACAAATTATTTTTGTACTATTCATTGTACTGATGGCTCCTATTCTGATGCCCAGAGGAAGCTTCAGCCTGCTCCCTTTTTCCAGCAGGCAGAAACAGTCACGAGCTGCCTCCAAATGAAATTTCCTCTTCCTGGAGAGGGAAGAGGTAGGGTTGCATTAAATATCATTCAGAGTCCAGTGGAGCTGTTTGCTGACTTTGTTTTCTTCCTAACGCCCGAGACCTCTTTGGAAATATCTCTGACTGAGATACTTCTGAATGGATGTCCAGCAACATGCAGGAAAATGAAGCTGCCAATGGCTTTTGCAAAGTCCTGAACCACAGAAGCAAGGAGGAGACAACAGAACCTGTGTGTCCTCTCCTTGCAGAAGACATCACAGAAGTCCTAAAAGAGGCTACAGAAGACATACATCTGCCCCAAACAGCGAGTGAACGTTTCCAAACAGGACACATGTCATAATGAGAGCGATGCTCTGGGGCAAGAGCAGCACAGCTAGGGAGCCAGGACAGCCTGCACCAGTGACACGCAATGTGGGGACACAAAACCTGTGCACAGGCAGAAAGCACAGAGGCACCCACTGCACATAGAGAGGCCATGTGACAAAACCAGAGGCGCTACGTGGGTGTCTGGAAGTGCAGCACACCACCTCCACCGTAGCTGGCAGCACCACTCTTCCTTTCCTGGCCACAAGAGATGGGTGATGACCAAAGGTCTGGGCCAGATCCTGGTTTGCACCAATGGACCTTGGCCTAAAAAGGTTTTCCAAATCCTATCTGCATTCTTTGATTCTCCAGACTCAGGCTCACCTTCTCTGCAGGATGCAGCTTCTCAGAAGATTTTCACTGGTCTCTGTTTTGGGATGAGCCATAAATTACCCCAGGAACAGCCTGCTTTGCTGATGTGTATTTTCAACCTCAGTTCCATTTTAATATATGATAATATAGGTGGTACTGTCCCCAGTCAGGATCCAGAAGGAGTGAGATGATTAAAAATAATTCATCTTACACTGAATTAAACAACTGAGAGCCTCAGGAATGGTCCCATTTGAGTTCAGTACAAATCATGGGTGACAATCTGGGTCAGTTTTTATTGGGCACGCACCTTTTTGCCAGCCCTAAATCTGCCAGCCATCAGATAGGTTTAATGAGAAGGGACAACAAGGAGACGAAAAAGGTCAGTTTCTGCTCAAGAAGGTGGTGGAAGGGGAAGGGGAGACGGGGCAGGTGAAGACAGAATGTCCTGGAAAACATGCAGGAGGTGACATTTCCCCAGGCAAGGGACTGACAGCAATGCACCAGGTTCTTCAGAAAGCAAACCGGCTGCACCTGGAGCCCATTCTGCTGTTTGCTGAGACTCATCAGCCCAGACCACTTGCGGTTTCCTCTCTGAGTCTTGCCTCTGCCCACAGTGACACACGGAAAGTGAGGGAATGGAGACAAGATACGCCTGCCGCTTTCTGACCAGCCAAGGCTCCAGGGGCACAGGACTGCTTTGCCCATCATTCCACCAGGAAAGCTGCAGCAGGTTCCCCTTCCAGCTCCCTCTGCCGAGCCAGAAAACCCTCCGTGCATGCCATCCCCCCATGCCAGGAGGTCTGTGTGCTGCATTCCCCTACCTTGGATTAAACCACCTCACTTCCCCCTCCCGGAAATAACACAAGCAAGAGTAAGAATGACTCATCTGTGCATATGAAGACACGCATACTCACACACACGAACACATCTTACATGTTGAGAGCCCAGGGCAAAAATTTCACCCAGCTTTTGAGCTCCCTGGTTCACACGATTCTGTGAGGTTTAGTGGGGAAAAAAAATCAGAACATTGCCAAAATAGTAAAGACTTTTGGCAAAAGTAGAAATTAAATCCTGTTACCAAGCCTCTATCTTGAGAGAAGTCCTTCCTCCTCATGTCTGCTCCTGCATTCATGTCCCCCATAGTCTCAAACCAGTGTGACTGTGTCCAGTGTCCAGTGAGCCAGGAGCTGGTTTGCTCAAGGTGACTCCTTCAAATCCATCTGTGCCACATAAATCCCAGCCACCGCTATTAGGGTGGGAAATGGGTAGATGGTTTCTTTCCCTCTCTTGTAAACAGATCTCTGACATGGTTCCTGGGCAGTGATGCTGATAATGGACACTGCACACATTCCTGTGCCATCAGTTTGAGGTTAAGTGGAGGCAGCAGGAGACATTTGCCCAGACATGAAGCTTTAAAAACTCATGGTCTCCCACAACAGTACGTGGAAAGATGCAACAACCCAACAAAAGGAGCTTCAAGGCCTTGTGAAGTTTTGTGGCTGTCTGGTGTTTCCTTGTCCCATTCTCCACTGGGTTGCACGAAATCCAGCATGGAATGACTGCACCAGGGACATGGAGGCATGACCTGTACCAGTCATGGCTAAGCACATCTGGAGCTATAGATCTCCATTTCCCATCACAGCTGAGGCCATGTGCAGTTCCCAGCTGCAGAAGGAAATGGAATTGGAACTTCAGCCACCAAAAGGCACCAACCAACACCACTGTTCTGCGGTGAGGAGTTCAGACCTGCTGTCACCCCTGCACTCTGCCTTGTGGGATTGTACCACTCCAGGCCTCCTTCAGCCAGCAGAACCCAACATGATACTATGGTGGGTCTTGAAAAAAAGGGAAACCTTTAAATTATCCTGCCAGCAGAGCTGAGCCTCTGGATGAGTCTTGCCGCCCAGGTTTCTTGCAGCACAGAGGGAAATCGGCTGTTCACCACAGTGTTGCTGTGACCAGCAGTGACAAACATCCCACGGCTGCTGTGTCTGGTGCAAGAGTCATCAGGTGGCATAGCCTCGTAAGAGCAGCTGCTCCCTTTTGCTTGGGTCAAAGACCCTTTCTCCACAGCAGCCCCCACAGCCATTGTTCGTGCCCTGGCAGTGTGACATGATGCATTTCGTCAGCTATCAGGAGGATGTTAAGCTCAGTGATACCCATTCCAGCCAAGCTACATTGCTTAATAAAGAGCACAGTAATTACAGATATCAGCTGCAGAGGATTAAGGTTGCCTTCCCCCTCCAGTGTATTTTAGCCTGTATCTCTCTTGCTACATTTTCTCTGCACCTCCAGCTTTCCTTCCTCGGGACTGCTCTCTTACTGACTCTCTCAAGAAGAGCAGGGTAGCTGTGTGAATGGTAGAACGGCAAAGGAAGGAAGTGGTGTTGCTGATTCAATAGAGTGTGCTTTTCCTTCTGAGTCAGTACAGAAGAACTGTCTCACTGGGCTCAGAGTGTATTAGAACAAAAAGTTCTGCTCCATGTATATAGGGGCTTGTGTTTTAATCTCTCTAACCCAGAAGATGGAAAGGTAACACAGAAGGGATTTTAATTACATTGAAAGTTGCTAATGTCCAATTAAAACTGTAGAGTCACTACAGCAGATCACCCATACACTGCTCACTTTGTGGGCCCATTGTGATATGGGGATACATGTAATAATCACAGGGCATGAACCTGCTTCTAGAAAGCAGATTGTGTCAAGAAGCACTATTGCTAAAGGCCAGGTATACACAACATTGTTGGATCACATGAGTTCCAGCCTGGAACTTCAGCCTGGACTCCGTGAAGAAGCATACAGCAGAGAACAGGTCAGAGGCAGCTGGGAGGCTGGGGAGAAAACATGAAGGGCAAGGATATAAAGCTAAATTTCCAAAATTTTCTGCAGCAGATCAGAAGTAGGAAGCCTGTAAGAAAATCTGATGTTTGCTGGACCATTCAAGGCAAATACTAAAGAAAAAGAAATCACACAGCAGCTGAATTATGACTTCAGTTCAGACTTTATCCCTCAGACTATCAGGGTGATATCTGGTTCCATCAGGAAGAGATGATTTGCTGGTACACTGAAAGCTAAAAGAAGAAATGTTGGAACCAACTCCAACTCAGGATAAGTCACAGCAGTCATAATGCCCATTGGGAGGATTCCATGGGAGCTTTACAGTGAAAGAGCAAAGACGCTTTAAAGATTTGCAGGGATGTAATTCCTGTATTATGGGTTGGAAGGTAGCAAATGTTTTGATTCATATTTTTGTTTACCATATTATTAAAAACATGAACCAGCCTCCAATTTCAAAGTTTCATGCACATTTCTAGAGAACACAGGCCCAGAATGGAGGAAATCCGGGTAGTGTCCTCTTTCATGCTACTTTCTGTTGAGCTCATTTCACCTCAAAGACTTTGGGTGAGCCTGAACCCTAAACTGAAAGCAAAACTCTAGCCAGCATAAAGGTAAGGCAATGGAAAGTGATTGCCCAAGCCACTGTGAAATGAAACTGCCATGTTTTGCACAGTGCAGGTGTCAGAAAGCCATTGAGTTTACATTACAGCACCCAGAAGCAGCACAAACTCTGGCTTCCAGTCCTGAAGCTCTCGTGAGCAGAACAGGCTTCTCCATAAACTGCTGAAAGTTGCCTGTGCACCACAAATTATGAACTTGGAAACCTGTATCCCAGCCACTGGGTGACCTCCTGAGATGTCAGTGCCATGTACGTGCAACCGTGTGGGGTGTCTAATTCTCTCCTCGGCTCTCACACCAGTCTGCTCATCATGTTATTTCTGAGCTTTTCACTTGGGCAACAAATACCTGTAACACAGGGCTTTGTCTTCATTGCTCCTGGGATGTGGGCGAGAAAGAACAGCAATTTGCTTTGGACAGTCTTAATCTCTGTCCAGTTCTTGATTTCAGGGTAAGGATCATGGGCCAAAGGATCCCACAGCTGTGAATCAGCCTGGTAGAGCTCGCTCTCTCTCAGGGACAGCTCAAACTTTTATTGTAGAGAGCTTTTTTGTGCTAAGGAAGTCACAATCTGAGTTTCATGCCACTTTAAAATACTCTAGGCCAAGGCTGCCTCAAAAAAAAGAATGTCTCAAGGATACAGCTCCAGGCTTCAAACCTGATTCAATAGCTTGCTGTCTTTCTGCAAAGTGCTTTTGGTGTTCTGCTGGAACAATATGGTGCCTGAAATTAAGTAGAACTCTTTGGCAAATATATATTAAGCTGCAGCTGAAATACACTGCTCCCAAGGCTTTCTTAAAATGAAGCAAGGTAGTCCTAGATTTGAAACTCATTATATTTATACAGTTACCTTCCCATTCTTTATTCTCCATCAAACTCTCCTCGCTCGTTGCGCTCTTAAATCACATTTTGAAACACCAGCATATGTATATGCACGGGGACACACACGCAGAGCCCTCAGGAAGGCTGTTACATTGCAGCACTCCGTATGGTTTCATGATATGAATGTGTTGCTCTATGTGCTGCTGCCCGCAGGCTGCTGCAGGAGCCCCGCACAGCAGGGATGCAGCCTGGCCAAGAACTCATAACGAAAAAGGGGAAATCGCAAAAAAAAAAAGACAAAGCTTGACCACAGCTGCTCCTCTGTGCTTCTGACAGCCATAGCCTGGGCAGGTCTGTGCATCCCCAGCCTGCACCACAGCAGCTGCAGCTGACCAAAACCTTGTCTTTACCAGGAGGACAGTGGTCCCCCAAGAAAGGAGTATTTCAGCTCAGTATCTGATGGCAATCCTTTCACTGGTTAAAAAAAAAACCCAGTGCACTGAAACCGGGCCCTGCCCCACCGCACACCTGCCTTGCTGCAAACCCAGACAGCCAGATCCGCTCGCCTTTGTGGGAGCTGGAAAGTGCCTTTTGAAAAGTGAAACCTTGACCAGGCTGAGCAAAAGGAAGACGAGACCTTTCGTCTGCACTGCTATTCTGAGCCCAGGGAAACGCACCTGTAGTGTATGCCTGTTTTCTTCCCAGTTCCTTAACTTTACCTTTTCAAAATGCTTAATTCAAAACTCCTTCACTCTGGAATGGATGGCACAGAGGTCAGCTTAGGCACAGATCACAGCTGCAGGACATGGGACAGACTCTTAATTGGCTATGCCCTCATCAACTATAGAGCTGCACAAATGTCTCCCAAACGCCAGGTGTGTGCTGGTTGCAGGTGGAATAAATTTATACGTACAAGGGAATGACCAGACCCACTGATTAAAGAGCTCTTTTCCTTCAGAGAACAGAAAGGATGAAATGTGGGGGCTGCACAAGGCTTAACAGTGGCCACAGCAACTGGAAGGAGGGACGAGGAAGGCAGGAAGGAGAGGCGGCTCTGCAGCCTGTCCACCCATGTGGTACCGAACTGGACAGCAAATATGTCTTTTACCTGCACAAAACAGCTTTGCCATCCAAAATCCCAGTGTGGGAGGTCAGGCAGATGGGTAGAGGCAGCAGTTCTTGGAGGACGGAGGCCTGAGAGTAAGCCCTGGGCTGGAGGAAGACAAGCGTGTCCAGGAGCAGGGGAACTGCCCAGCAGGAGACAGCGAAGAAATTATCCAGGGATGAGGATGGAGGAAGATAAACTGTTCTAGCAGTCAGCGAAGCACTCTGCTTCCAGCAGCTTAAAGTAAAAGCATTGCAGGGCCCAAAAGGACGCCCCCAGCAGCCATTCCCATCAGTGTCCCAAGTTCGCCAGGTCTCTGGAATGTGTTTCTCACCCACATTCAAGAGAGTTTGGCTTGTTTAGTCTAGCAAAACTAAGGAGGAGAGGGCATAGCTTTGTTGTCTGTAAATACACCAGAGGCATGAACGCTGGGGTGGGAGAAGAGCTATCTAAGCTAAAAGATCCTGTTGGCATGAGAACAAATGGGGGATCAGTTGCTGTATGAAAATATTTGGGATAAAAATTAGGAGGAGGTTTCTAACCGGCATGAAATTTGGCAACACCTCCCTGCAAGGAAGAGAGGCTCCAAGAGACACACTGGTATAAGGATGAAGCTCGAGTCATTTTTCAAAAAGTTTATAAAATATTGGATGAGAAGGAGACTGGGATGTCCTCTATAGCTGGAATAATGGCAGATGAAATGGCAGGGAAAATGGAAAAGCAAGAACTGGAACTGAGCTCAGTGGAGGAGGTTTTCACAGAGAGAAGAGGAGAAAGTGTTTCCAGAGAGGGAATGGATAAGACACAGTGGAGAGGGAAAAGAGGCCAAGAGCTTTTTGAAGCATAGGTGAAACATCTCCCACTTTGTCAACAATGTCTGGGCAATTGTCCCTCTGGTGAGGTGGCCTATCTTGAACCATGCACTGCCTCCCTGGAAGGCAGTGCGTCACTGCATCCAAAGCATTTCTGTCTTCCCATTACTGCTGTTTGAAATATCTAGGAGATGTCGCAAGAGAAGTTCCTCCTAGATAAGTCCAGAAGATTTCTATCACCTCTGAGACAAAGCAGGAAGATTAAGGAAAATGGCAGTCTGTAAAATAATTTCTGACAGCTTTCAACTGGGACTTCTCCCTCTGTACCCATCTACTTACAAGCACAAAAACCTCTGCAGAGAAGAAACCCATAGGTCATGGAGAGCCCTGTGCATGTGGGAGCAGGGAGTTTCTCCAGTGGGTGACAGATGGATGTGGGCACACACTCCTCTGTACCCAACCTTATCATTGCATCTGAGCCAAAGCCTTGGGATGGGAAATAAACACTTTTGCTTCAGGAAACACACTGCATCCAGGAAAGGGGTCCCAGTGGCAACATCTCTTCTTTGGCCCAACAACACCATCTCCCCTATGGCTAAGAGAAAGTCCTCTGAAGGAAAGATTTTTGAGGGGAAACCACAGCGTTTTGGAAACTGCAACCTGCCTAGGACAAAACACAGTTTCAATGCACTACTCCAGACCAAATCCCCCACCTGGTAGGTGAGAGACATATTGATATATTTTTCCATGGTTGCATTCTTTAAAACACAGATCCAAAGCCAGGATACACTGGGGATGGGAGACCGTGCAGCCAAACAGCCTGGCTGTTATTTCTGGGGAGAGAGCGGCATGCTCAGAGGTATTAATCTGTGAGTGGGAGGGAAAGTGAGAGCTGGGAAATCCACGCCTGCATCTGTATCTGTGTTTCCGCATATGCATATATAAAAATATATATACACACACACAGAGAGAAAACAAAACAAAACAGTCCATTGCACATGGTCCTCCCTCAGCAAGAGGGTGAGAGAACAAACAAGTGGCAGATGTTAACCATGCCACCATGCCTACCACTGGAGAAAGATCAGATCCCACGGTGATGAGGTGGTGTGAGAAACCTACCAGGCAGGAGGAGACTCCCCTTCCCTCCTCCTCTCACCCCCCCATCCCCCCAAGCAGAAGACCACTGAGGCAGAAAGGTCCCCAAGGTGCAGGCACACTGGCTGCTCTCCTCCACTGGTAACAGCCTGAGGTGGGGAAGTGTTTGTAGATGTCCTAGTACCAACACGGACTCTAAGGGACAGCTCTGAGCTCCACCATGGAAGAAGGGATGGGCCAGGAGGAGGGCTTCAGGGTGGCTTTTTCACAGAGAGCTGCAGCAAAGCCTGGAGCCAACCCACAGCCATACAGACTTTGAGAACCACGCCAGTCCCAGTGCCAGGAGGTGTGTGCTCCTGTGCTGCCTGCAAAGAGAAGTGAGAGAAAGAGATACATCTTCTAGCCAGAATAAGCAAAGATAATCAATGGACCTGTTTCTCAGTTAGATATACTTTTTTCTATCTTCCAGAAGAGCATAAAGGGCTTTGATGTAAACAAGAACATGGGCCCTCTCTCCCTGGCTTCCCCTTTAGTGTTGTTTTGTGTTTCCTTGTCCATCCCAGGGCAGCAGTGCTGAATGCTGATAAGGCCAAACTTGGACAAGCCTCAGGCAGACAGTTGGTGCAATTTGACTTTAAATGATACTTAATGATTTGTTTTGAGTATTAGGTTGGGGTGAGCTGGGGTATTTGTTGGTGTCGGTGTTGTTGCTTCTCCCCCTCCTCTTTTTCCAACCAATTAGGTTCAATTTATTTTGGCAGAGGACATGATTAGTGGGGCTGGGCTCCAGATGGTTGGGCACTGAGCCGCTCGCTGTAAATAACACTGGATGAGCAGCGCTCTTGCATGAAAAGCTGGGCAGCAAAAGGCCCAGGTCACCAAATCAGAGCATCCCATAGCCCTTGGGAAGGCTCTGTGGGAACCTTACCTGGCTATGTCCTTTGGATAAGGCACTGTCTTATCTCTCTTTGGAAATCTCCTGACATAGACTTTTTACTGCTACCATCCAACCACTTGCAGAGTATCTCTAGCCTGGCTGCTCCTTCATCTCTGAATTAGCCCAGGCAAACCCCATCAAGGAGCAAGACAGAGCTGCTCTGTGTCCCACGGGAACAGTCACAACCAGGCCTGCTGTGTTGGCACTGTGCTGGCCAGACCCCTGGATGCCCTTCAAAATCCTAATGTGGCTCTGTGGGAACGTGACAGCAGTGTTTTGGAGAAAGACAAACTCCATGAGGAAGCAGATCCTACAAAGAAATCTGGAGAAATTTTCAAATCTTTTCCCAATCTGAGACTTTTCAGGGTTTTCCTAATAAATAATGCTTTTATCAAAGCAATGCCCAACTCCTTCTTGCTGTGAAACCTTATCAATTGCCTTCCGTAACACACTTTTAAGATCTTCAATAAGAGATGAAAGCACAAAGTCTATTATTATTATTATTATTGTCTCATTATTTAAGAAACACTTAGTGAATTGCAAACTAAACAGTAATTCAACATTTTACATTAGCTTAGGTAGGCAAGCACCTGTTGGGAATGTCATACTTTAGGACAAAGCTGATTATTGATACATTTAGTAAGTAACAAATAGAAAGGCATATTCTATTCTATATTCCAAACCTAAACAACAGGTTACTATGGATTTAATGTGACAATTGTATTAAAGCTAAGGGGCAGACTCAGTACAGCAGGGAGAAACTAATTATGAAGTGTTTGAGCTTTTGAGTGGTTTTTGGCATGTTTGAGCCTCGTCTTTGAGCTGAGCATTTAATGTCTTTGAATTTAGCTTTCTTTTCACCTCTCAGTACCCAATTCTCCTCCAGTACAGAGAGGAGATGTGTGCACATAGGGTTGCCCGGGGAGTCTCAGTCACTCACAGGAGCACACAACAGCAGACACACCTGAAAGTGGCATCCGCATATGGGGAAATAAACCCCATTTCATTCCATGTCCATAGTCCAGCTCTGCAAGCTCACACCTCTGTGTCGGAGGGTTCGCAGGTGCAATCGCAGGTGCAAACCCAAGATCTCTGTCCCTTTACTGAGCACTGTCCCAGAAGTCCTCCTGAGATGTGCATGCCTTGTCCATTGAGCAATTTCAGACTCTGCTCCCTGGACCGTTTGCATCATAAATCCTCACACCCAAAGCAGGGCACTGGCTCTACTTAAGTCTGAGGGCTCTGCAGTTCTTGCAGAGCTTGAACCTGTTTGGGGTTATCATGTTATCCAAGCTCTTCTTCATGGAGGGACAGGCATTACCAGAGCATGCTACAGCTTCATCCACAGATGGACAACCCACAGACAGCCCTTCCTAAGCAGAGGATGCCCCTCATGTGGCTCACCTGCAATTTTGGAGTGCAGCTAATCTAATTCCAGCCACATGGAGAGGAAGCCTGCTGCACAGACAGCTGTTCCCAGGTACACCTTTGCTCATAACAAGTATATATCCCCCATGGGCTTCTCTATATCTTGGAGCTGTCTGGCTAGCTTTTCTTTTTTGACCAGGATCAGGGAGGAATACTTTCAGAAGTGATACATCATAGGGAACACTGAACAAAGCTGTTTTGGTCCATGTCACAATTTTGCCATACACAAGGCAGCTGTTTATTAGTGTTCCATGGGTGTGGTGTCTTTAGTAAAGTGAATGGAGCTGGTCTCATCACCACATGCAGGTAACTGGACCCCAAGCAAAGTACTACTGCAAATACTGCAAATGCCAATGTAACCAGCAGAATATGCCCCATCTTGCCTGGAGCCCAGATGTAGCTGTGGCCCTCCAGTGATATCTCACACTGCACAAAGACAAGGTTGTCTTCCAGGCACTGCATTGTCTCCAGTTGGAGAGTTCTGGAGGTACACTGTAGAAATAAACTTAGGCCAAACACAAGCACTGAGAAAATGTGCTTTTCCAGAACAGATCCAAACCCTGCACCAGGGGAAAAAGTTGTAAATCCCATGGCCATGGTGGGTATCACATGCAAAGAGATGGAGCAGATGTTTGTAACTGACGAGGCTTGTTCTGGCCTGGATTGGAAACATGAATTGGAGATGGAGCGAGCCCTCCCCAGACAGCATTGGCCAAAACCCACAGTTCACACAGCCGTTCTTAGGTTTAGATGCAGCTCTGTTCTTTGCAAATCCATATGTACAGCCACAAATATTTTGCAAAATGCCTGAGAGAATCATGACAGAATCTAGAGAAGTTAGAGATGGAAGTAATCTATTAGGTCCATTTGCAATCTCTCATGAGACAGCCAGAATCTTCCCCTGGGCTATATTCATTGCTTTGCCTGGTCTTGTTTTTAAGCACTCAAGCAAAGGGACTAGAACAGCCAGGCAAAGTTATGTCATATTGCTGTCGAAGCGGCACTGGGGAATCTTGTATCTCTAATCAGAACGGAGCCCCACACTTGTACAATGTACACTTACGTGTGTTTGATGTGGTTAAACAAATCCTATGCAGAAATGCATTTAATTTCTGTAAGTAATCATCTTCCAAGAATTTTTAAAACCTTGCAATAAACATAGCCAAAGCTATCATTCAACAAATTGAGATCACACTTGTATTAATGGGGTTGCTATATTCAGGTTAAATTTAACCCTCATGACTTTATCTTGCAATCCAACAAAGTGAGTGGGTCAACAGAAGTTATGGTCAGAGAGCTGAGTGAGCATTTCTTCTCTGACATCTCCTCCACCGCTTCCCTGATTTGAGGCACTTCCTTCAGGGACCCCTCACCTAGGCAGAGGGCACTTGCTAACATATCCCTGTGGATGATATCCCTCCACTGAGAGTCTCTGCTGTATTTAAGATGTTGAATGAATTCAGTGTTGTTTTCTAAGGTCTATTTATGCGTTTGCCTTCTTGTGGCAGTGACTGCTTTCAGGAGGGTGATGTTCCACCTCATGCAAACAAAGAGCAGTCAATGACTCAGAAAAAATGTAGTTGTAGAAGTCATGTTTTTTTACCGTCCAGGGTTCTGGTTTACTTCCCTTGAAAGCATAATGCTAGAATGTCCCCTCCCAGCAGCCTGAAAAGATCACAGCACAGATAAGTTGCAAGGTGCATGCCATGCTCTAGTAGCTGGGCTCACACGAGGTATAAGGAATAAGTTCTAACTGCCAGACATGGGGCTCTGAGAAGCTCTCCAAGCTCAGTTGCATCTTGCCAACAGACATGTTTTGTTTCCTTAAAGTAACTTTAGGGGTTTCTGGGGTCAAAAGCACTAAATAAAACAACAAGCAAAACCACTGTGGTCTAGGAAAGGGCAAGAGTTTTCAAAGGTTCAGCTCCCCTTGGTGGTACAGCTCCTGTACAGAGTGATGAAAGTGTTTAAGTCATCAGAAAAAGCAGGCAGTGACCTGCAGTAAGATACATGGTCTGGTGAGACACATAGCATCTTGTTAATGACCTCCATAGCTGGGTCATCAGATATCACTGCAGGGGGACACCATCATCTGCCAGGAAGCAGGCAGAGCTCCTCTGTCTTGGCATGCATCCATCCTCACTGCAGCCCTGGGCACACCAGCCCCATAGAGGCCCAGAGAGGTCAATTTATTTTTTTGGAAATAACACCCAGGAGTGGAGATTCTTCCAAAACTTTTCAAGAGTTGAGTTTCACCAGAAATCCAATCTATCCTATGAGATGCAGATCCTAAAGCTAAAATCCTCTGACACTGGATGCAATTGCTCACCCTTTTGTTACCAGAATTAAATAAAGGCATCAATGAAAACAGAGTGAAATTATATGGGCTTGCAAAAAAATTCTGAGATTTTGCTTGGTCAAATATGTGAGCTAGGAATTTGAGGCTGGTTGTAAATTTTATGCTCACAAGCTTATCCTTTTATTCAGGCAAAGCTGGCAGTTTTCTGCCCTTAGCACATGGTGCTGCCTAATGAGGCTACAGCACAGGCCAGCCCAGAGCCAGCCTTATGCCTAGTCCGGGAATCGTCTTCTGGCATGGAGAAAAACGGCTTAGGATTGATGGGTTGGGAGCATGGTGCCAGACACATTCTGCTGCTCCAGCTCCTCTCAGATCTGTCTGGATCCCCTTCCTCTCTGCCCAGCTGGCAAGTCTTGTGGACTGCAACAAGCAAGCTGGGGCACAGGGCAGAGCTTGCTCCTTCGTGCAATACGGGAGTAGAGTGAAATTTGGTTCTCAGGAGACTCCGGTGTTTAGGCCCATGTGTCCCACATAAGAGAACAGCTTTCAAGTGGTCCAGAGCCTTGTCCAAGTCTTGTAACACTGGAGTGTTGAAGGTCTGAAAGCCACTCTACAGGTTGTAGCCAGATCCATGGTCCTCAGGTCCTCCCAGGTCCCGGGCTGGTACAGAGCGTTGCTGCTATGTGTACTGTAGGTATTTCTCCCCCATTAGCATATCCCTGCAACACAAATCTCAGTTCAACACAGCACATATTGCTAAATCTACACACCTTGTAATCACCCTCTCCGGAGAGAGAGAAAACTCGATGCACACAGAGATACGCCACGCGCAGCCCTCCCCACCAACAGCGACCATCTCTGCTGTGTAGCCAGGGTGCACCTCAGCACCTAACAGCAACACCTCCAAAAAAACCCCAAACAAATTAACTTCTAAACTTTGGGCCTCAGATGAGGGGATGAGGAGGGTTGGAAACGGCCCCGTTGCTTCACGCTGCGCATTAGCAGCCGAGTTCACTTCACAAACACAAGGTGCGCTGTCAGAATAGCTCGGGGCAAAGTTTGTACTTTGCTTGAATTCTAACTTTTGTTTACCAAGGTAATAAACCGGTCTTCTCTTCCAGGTGTAAATGCTATTATGAAAAGGCATATTTGTGTTTCATCTCACCTCAGATGTACAGTATGTGCTCACATCCTACACTATGTGTACAGCCCACATTACTCCAGAGCCAGGAGAAGAAAGGAAAAGGGGTAAAAATAAATATCCACACTCTATCCTCAAAAACACAGTGTTCTGGAGAATCTAGGAGTTTACCTGGGTGTCTTTCCCTTCACACCCTGTGTGTAGCCCTTGCTCTACACTGTGAACACTAGCTCAGACCTTTCCCGCATCCCTGTGGTCTTCCCTGTTAGTGCAGCTGGGCAGATCCCTCATGTGGAGATGGTGGAGATGACCCATTGGCCAAAAAGCTGATGTCCAAGCAGGGGAATTTAGTTTCCACCAAGCTAGTTGGGTCACCAGTTTGGCTCCCTTCCCCTAAAACTGCCCTCATCTCCATCAGGCCATGTGCATTCAGTTGTGTTGCGTTTGGTGTCATCTCACTGAAACCGATGGGAGAGGAGAAGGAGGTGAAAAAAGAAAAAAACAAAAAAAAAAAAAAAAGGAAAAAAAAAAAAAAACTGGCATTGTTTCTGTTGCACTTCACCTCATGTTCCTGGTGTCGTGCCCACTTGGCAAGATTTAGAGATAGCAGACGAGCTCTGGATAAAAATGACCTAAATGTTTCCTCATCCTTTCAAACCTGTTCGGTAGCCTTCTGTCTCTAATCCACCAGTAGTTTGGCTGGGCTGCTGGAGCTGCCACCTGAGCGCTCCTGAAAACCAATGGCATGAGATCTGCAGCTACTGAAGTGACCAGAGCCCTGCTCCAGCGTGTGGCTCCCTGGGCACAGCCTGGCACAGCACGGCACAGTGGGCACAGGCAAGAGCACCGCCTGCCGAACTAGCACATCTGCTCCCGGGCATCGCCTCACTCCTCACCCCTTAAGGCACTGACCTTGCCTGCTCCCACTGAGATTGTAAAATTTCATGAGATGACATCTTGAAAACCTAAGTGCGAAACGCCAAGCTCGGACGGAGCCCTCACAGAAGCTGACCAGCTGCAGGTCAGCAGTAATTTCCTCCCTTGACTGTTGTAGCCCTTTATGAGCAGATTTAAGAGGGCAATAACTGCACTATAATTTTTTTTACACAAACTATTTATTCTATTAAAAGCCTGTGCCCATAACTCCGTCTGTACGACAGAAGAGCTGCTGCAGAGAAGCAAAGAAAGGGGCTGAAGAAGACCACAGTCTAAGCAGTGTCTGGTGATGGCTCAGCAAGCCCAGCACAGGCACTTGCCCGGAACTCCTTTCCTCCTGAAATCAGAAACCCCATGGAGAGAGCTGGGCTGCCAGCGCCACGCAGGTCTGAGCCTGCCCTGGCCCAGACACCTTCCCCACCCCGGTGTTTACGCTGAAGTGCTCAGTCTGGCGCAGGCTGGATCTGTGTCCCTGGCTCCTGCACCCAGAAGGGCCCTGGGATGCTCTGCTACCCGGCAGTGTGGGCAGCAGCAGGGCTTGACACCCCTTGGAGCTGCCCACCCCACCACCCCCTTGCATGGTCCTTCCCGCTCCAGCACTGGACCCAAGCAACCATAAGGCAAAGAGCCACAATGCAGATGGAGAGGATGATGGTCCCCGGCTGCACATGTTCTTACCTTCACTTCTGGAGCCCACAGAAACTGGTTTAGGGTTGTTTATTTTTAATGTCACAAAAATGTATTCAAGGTTCTTAGCAGCTTTTGCACTTTTTAATTTATTTCTCAACTTCCACTCTTCCTTTACACTTCCATATCAGGGCTAGAAGGAACATTGCCTACAGGAAAGCAATTCCTCTCACCCTGCAAACTCAATTGTTCCCTACAGCTCTAATATCGCTTCCCACCACATTTCCACTCAACCACATGAGCTGAGCAAGAACATCCTCAGCAGCGGTGACTTCAAGCAGGATCACTGCAGCAGTGGGATGAAGGAGAAAAATCTGGTACATCATTAACTAGGAGTGGGAAGCTCCTTTCTACCAAGGAAAGGAAACTGGCACTGCCCAGGGAACTGTCTTGTGCTCACCTCCTCTTCAGAGACAGTTTGCAAACAAGCTACCGACAAAGGTGGTGGAGAATATGAACAGTGTGGGTTTCCCCACATGGTTAATTCCTACCATGGTGCCTTCTTGGATTCACCCACCCCCTTGAGCTGGGTGGGGCGGAGGAGACCATGTCTGGGTCCACCCATGCGCTCCCAAAGAAGGAGCAACATGTCACCCCAGTTTGGAAACAGGTGTGTTCAGTGGCCAGATCAAGGCACATTAGGAGACCTAGAACTTGTTTGACATAGGCTATTATTTCATGGCATCTTGAGTATATTCCACATGTCCTTTAAGTGCTCCAGCAAAATAATGGCCCAGGCCAGCCTTTCCAATCGTGTTCTTCTAACACGTCAGTTTGGTTCTTCCAGAACAGGGAGGGGGGGTGGCATTTTGCCAGCGTTATGTAAGAGGCAGCTTGATTGCATAAGTTCAGTTGGTCGCAAAGGTATAAAATAGGTTTTATTGGTAGTTACTACAGATGGAAATTTTTCCAGAGGCATCTGTGCATACTTTACAACAAACTTGTCCTTTTCTAGATTTAGGGTCTTCTGGGATCCTCTTTCTTCTGGATGCTTTTGCTGTCAGAAACCTTTGTGCAAAGGGGAATGTTTGCTTTTTTTGTGGGAAACAGTAGAAGGAGGTTGTATGTCACTTCATTGGAGCTGCTTAAAGTGCTTGAGTTACTCTACAGACCTGCAATCTGTGCACAGAGGCTGGTGCTTGTTTTGTATCAGTCACCAGATGCAAGCCTAGGACAATTCGTGGACTTAGCCAACCTGAGAACACGAAGAAAACCATATGACTGCAACTAAGCAGAACTGTCCCACTTGAGATCTCTTCATACAATCATAGGGCAAATAACATCTGCTGAAAACACTTGCTATTTGACATAATTTCACACGTAGGAAAGGATCATTTCATTCCACGTGTCCAGGTGGGATGGTATCTTGTGTCTTTCGGGGAAGGGGGAAAATGATACAGCATCTAAAAGTGGTCAGAAAGTGACTCACTTTAACTCCAGGAACACAAAGAGAAAAGGCAAACTTAGCTGTGTTTCTCTGAATATCTCCTGCACCTATAGCATTAAGCATATGGAAAAGACTTTGCAAGACCAAAGCCTGATCAGTAGCTAATGCATTCCCAGGTTCAATAACAAGTACACTTTGTACATCAGAGCAATGGCAGGCTGCCCAGAGCTTTTGGGCAGATGCTGTTTCTAAAGAAATTAAATGCGTGAATAGATAATAACCAAAGAAATCCCTGCTGGAATAGAGAATGGACAACCTCCTTCTGATAAAATCAAGTTCTTGCTCAATCATTCCCCACTTGAACACGAAGACCAAATTGAGTCCATCCTGAAGGTCCTGGTGTCTTCAAATAAGCTGTAGGATTTCTTTCCTCTTTGTCACTTTGTACCTGATCCTAGGAACGGGCAAAACATAGCAAGGATGACTCCTCTGTCCCTCCCTAAAAGTGGGACATTGCAGGAGGTCAGCTGGCTCTGCTAGGCTGAAGAAGGTGTCACATAGTTCTTTCTCAACTGATTTCCTCCAGCCCACTAAGAGCGGGAGGGAAGGAAGAGAGGAAAGTGTGGCCATGCAAAGCAGGAGGAACCAAGCAGTGACCCAGCAAGGAAGACCTGAAGAACAGCAAGCGGGGGCAGGGGCTCAGTGGTGAAGAGATAAACATGAGATTGGTGAGAACTGGGTAAGCTCTGACGTGGGAAGGAATGAGGTGAGGGTCAGGGTCAGAGGAATGAAGGAGGGTAACCTCAAACCACCCGGGTATTTCAAGCAGCTTCCAGTCATGATGCAAGGTGAATTCCTCAGCTGGCCTCCCCCACTACTGAATCTTCTCCCCATGCTGCTGCCAGACCCTGCCATTGCTGCAGGCCCACCTCTGGCTGAAATGACTTTCACTGGTCTCACTGGGAGCCCTGCAGGAGCCAGACAAATACTTGGCCATACTGAATAGGCTTCCTGGCAGGAAGAGCTTATACCTATAGCAAGGCTCAGAGAATGGGTGGATAAAGTGCACATGGTGGAGCAAAATATAGCACCTGAGTGGTGGGATGCTGCAGTTCATGTTGGTGTGGCCACTGTCACCTGCTGGCACAGGGAAGTGAACAGAGACAAATATTCTGTGCCCTGGGAACCAGGCTGCTGGAAAGTACAGAGATGTTTGGACAAATCTTTTCCAAAAGACAGACTCCAAGTCTTGTTTCTCTTTTCCCTTCCATTCCCCATGGCCTATGGGGGGTGGTAGAGCATCACAATATCTCTTCCAAGGTCATGGGCCCTGGATACAAAGGACAATGACCATTTTGCCCAAGGCCTGGCTCTGGAAAGCAACAGACAGAGCTTAAGATACAGAACAGGAATGGGACCCTGGTGCATAGCTGTAGCTGAGAGTCAGGTGGAGGTGCCCTGAGAAAAAACTGGGACACTTTTGAATCTCAGACAAGTGACTCAGTTGCCCTCCAAACCCACAGGCTCATCCTTTGCCTCCTGGTGAGGATGACCAGGGGACTAGCTGTAGTGAGATTGCCAAGTAGATGACATGATGTAGATGACAGCAGGAGACCAAGGACGTTTTCCCCACAGGCTCGGTGCCTCATCTTGGGCTGTGCACTGTGCATGACTGGGATGTGGTTCTTGATTGTCAGGACCAGAAGCCACTGGGATGCTTCTGAAATGCCTCATGGTGAGAAGGAAGTTCGATGCAACTAGTCACCCAGGATAGCTGCAATATCTGGTGTTCCTGGATCTCACTCAGGCTCTGAAATACATCTATGGTCTGTGTGACAAGTGGTTTATTTTCAACACCTATAGCACAGAAGGCAAGTGAGATGATGGGCTGTCATCTAGGGCACTTTATGCTTGTTTAGTGCCAACTATGTTATAATATCATTTTGATGTCACCATTTCCTCCTGCTGAAATAAAAAAAAAAAATCCATTGCTAGACAACATTTCTCAGCAGGGAGATTTCTGAGTTTGTTTTCCATTACACCTGCTTTTTATGACTTCATTCGCTTGTTCAGAAGAGAAGGAGACAGAAACAAGAGGGGGAAAAATTAACACGTTTCTATATTTTTAAATCCTTTTAATTATAAAAGATCTGAACAATCCCTTAAAAAATACTAACCTCAGAATGTCAACATGTAGTTGATGTCATAAAGTATTCATGGGGGCCGGGATTAAAGCTGACATTTTTTAAAGTGATTAAATTTGAGAACCTGATGAGCAGAGCTGGGTTTTCATTATTCCCCTGAAATGAGTGCAAAGTTTCAGAACTTGAGAGTTTCTAAGTATCCAGCACATCTCCATGAAGCCCAAACAAATGGACTGGGGAAAGTCAGTAACGTGGGGGTACATGGTTTCTTTAACCGCATCTCTAAAACTCAGTTACTCATATGCAGTGCTTTCATCCTGATTGGTGCCACAAATCTGCCATGCCAGGCTTTGCAAGCAGGCGATGACTCCTCCATTCCTAGATGTCTCTCGGGGTGCAGCTGCAGGTGCCAAAGCATTTGCCAGCTGTGGAGGGAGCAAGCGGTGCCTGGCAGGGCCAGCCGAACCACCGCCAGTTCCCTGCTCCGCTGCTGTAAAAGACACAGACATATTTCCAAATGCCCTCTCTAGCTATTCATACTGGATTTGCTAGGGTACTGCACTTGGGACTGGATGGAGGCTCCTACCCTGGAAGCATATGACACAGAAGATGTGGTAAACTAGAGCCTGCACACCTTTGGGAAATGCTGCCAGAGACAGACAAAGTCTGAGCCTCTTAGAAGAGGATTTTCCATGCAAAATCTTGTCCCTGCTTGAGTACAACAACCTGATACCAGCTCAAGGCCCCTCTCAGGAGACCTGTCCTCAGGAAGAATATTGTTCCCAGAAGAAAGAGCTCTGCAGAGGATTACTCTGCAAAGTAACCTGTCAGGAGGGTTTGTAAATGAGCTCTGCAAGGACCAAGGTCCCCTGGGCAACACTTCAGAGTGCACAGGCTGAAAAAGGCCCAAGCTCCCTGCAGGGAGACAGGTCAGAGGTTAACTGTTGAACTGTTGAGCAGCTCTAACCCCCAAACTTACACACAAGAGGAAGGGATGGAGCAGGAGAGGATGTCCAGACTGGGCTCTCTTGCTCAGGACTATCCTCACTCAGTCAAGTTGCTCCAGTACAACCCATCAAAACAAGACTCAAACTTCCCAGGGCAAGGAGAGTTGAGCTGGGTTGCCAGGACCCATGGCATTGACATGACAGAAACCCTCCAAACCTTCCTTCCCTTTTCCTTCTCCTTCTCTCCACCTCTGGCAGCACCTCTCTGCAATGACCATGTAATGACAGCGCCCTGGCTTTTGCCTAGCAGGACTCCTAGAGCTGGCATTTCTGAGCATGGGCCTCCTGAGTACACCCTTCTTAATTGATCCACATCTTTCCACAGGCTGTTTCTGGGGCAGCAGCAGCATGTTTTGCTGGTGCTGCTCTCATTGCCCTTGCCCTGCTAGGGCAGTTTTCCAGGCCGGGCAAACATTTCATCATCCTCTCCTCCATATTTCTTTTTCTCCCTCATTTCCCTTTTTCCACCCCCTTCTTTTTTCCTTAAATATTGCTTAATTGCCACATGGGTGCAGACAGTGGGGTGAGCTTGCTGTGGTGAGTGTCGCATACCAGGCCAGGGGCCATGCAGGGCCAGCCACCTCCATCCTGCCGGAGGCATGGAGACTATGGGTTCCACACCAAGCCCCTCTATCCAGGGAGACCATCCTCAGCTGCAGATCCCAGCATGATGTTGGGTGGAGGGAGCTGGGCCCTGGGCCACTTCCATCAGTATCCCTGATGAGAAAACGCAGCTCACTGGAGAGCAAAGAAAAGGGTCAGCTCCACCATGGAACTCAGCTCCACTCAAGTGTGCAAAACCAACCCCTTCCAAAAAGGCCTATCTTCTCATGTTCCCAACTGTGGGAAAAGTAAAACCTTGCATTTCCACGGGGTTGGTCACCTGGGGGTGGGGGAGGGAGAAAGTGGGCAAGAACCACATGCAATGTAACTACCGGGGCAAGCTGTTGCCTTCCTGCACCTTCTCAGTGCTGGCCTCCCAAGAGACAGAGTGGGAACGTGCAGGTGGCAGAGCTCACTAGGAAACGGTGCTTTCTGCAGGAAAAGCATTTTTTGCTTTCATTATTTTATCTTTCTGCTCTTATTATTTTTTGGAGGGGGGAGGGGAACTGAGCTGGGGGATTTCACTAAGAGTATATATTACAGGGGAAAAAATATCCATTTTCTGTCTAATCGGAAGAGTTTTCTTGATGCAGACAAATACCACTGCCCAGAGGGCTGAATTGCTTCTGCTTCCAGTTGCTGAGAACTACAGTTTGTTAGATGGGAGTTTGATGAAAACCTTAAGTGGTGGCAAAAATGGAAATTTTGCAGAGATAGCTGCTGGAACTTTCAGAAAGGTCATGCTTTGTTGCTGAAAAGGCGTTTTAAACCTTTCTTTGGATCAAATCTTTCATCAGGATGGCTTTGCCAGAGAGGAAAGAAATGGTTTAGGAAAACAAGATGACGCCACTTACTTAGGAAGAAATACAATGAGGAGAGATGGGGTAAGGAATGAAGGTTGCCTTGTGCTTGCACATAGGCAGGAGGGGACCTGGGACTGGTGGACAAGAGCTTGTCTGGAGTTTGTTTGGGGACTTTTAGTCTCCTAATTCTAGGTCTGGTACCAGTAACTTGCATTTCCCCCCCCAAAAAAATATTGGTAGAGTAATTCAGAGTGCTACAAAGGTGATGCTATGCAAATTTCTGGTGGGAAATAGAGCTGTCTCAAAACATTGATAGCCTGTGGTTTCATTTATGTGGTGGATGTTAATGTGTCTAATGGTTCTGAGGAGAGCTGTCTGAAAAAAAATGAATTTGGAGTTGTTTTGTTTCATGACTAGTTCTGAAAAGTCAGGAAGGAGGGAATTAGTTCAGATTGCAACTAGGTCTATTTATTTAAATTACAGCAAATGTGAAATGTGAGGAGAAAATGCTGTACTTTGATTTGGAGTAATTTACAAGTAAAATGGAGGGGAATTTCAAATGAAATAAACATTGCAAATGTACTTTCTTGGATTTTTTTTCTCAGGACAAACAATTTAGTACAACCAGCACTAATGCTCAAAAGTATTTGTCACCAAATTTGCATTTTTCACACAAGGGAAGTTTCAGGTGAAAGAATTTCACTCATCCCTGGCTCTGAGCCTGGGAATTGAGGATACATCCCAGCCCTTTGCCATTGTGTGAATTAACTCAACTGAATGTTTGCACCCAGCATCTCACTGCTGAGGATACATCTCCAGACCAGGATTTGTATATCGTATTTGGGAAGCTCTGTCCCTTTAATATTTTGGCAACATTTCTCCCCAACCTGTTGTCACACACAGAGTGCTCAAGTGGCACATGGAGGTCCTTCAGCTCCTGACTGGGTTTGTGTGGGTCACTCTCCTTCACAGTTTCTGAAATGGCTCCAAATCCCACCATTAGAGTAACCTGAATGTCCTATGCTCCAGAAGCTAAGAAAAGAAGCTTTAATCAAACCAGGCATTTTTAAATCCAATCCCCCATTTTATCCCATCACTTTAATCATTCCCTGTGACCTGCAACCCAAACAATGAAGAAGTGTGCTGGGACCTGGGAACCATTCATTAATGTTTACGAGACACTGAGATAATAGGGGAAGACAGCAATAGAAATAGCGCGTATGAATAAATGATAGAAATCATATGTTTGGTCTCTGTGATTATTCATGCTCTCAGATCTGAGCAGGTGCACAAGTTTTTACAGGTTTGGGCCTTGGTTTGATTCAAAGATACCTTCAGATCAGGCTGTTTGCCCCAGGAATGGAGCACTCTCCAGATCCACTTGGCCGCTCTGGGCAGGAAGGGGGAAGCTGTCAGATACCAGGAATTTGGCACCATTACCATGTCACTTGAGTCACGTTAGTGATCTGGAAGAAGGTCAATCACCAAAATATTGTGTTGATAAGTCGCACAGAAGTGTGGAGAGGTCCAGTAGGACAAACACTGTTTAGAATTTACAGTGCAAATTGCACGAGCAATGGAAAAATGCCCTTCCATTTTCCCAGTCCCAGACATTCCTGGGAGCATAGGCTGTGGCTGCTTTATTTTTAAAATCAACAAGTTCTTCTGAAGAAAAAGCATTTCTTGATCTTGTGACTTGCTGCAGCAGAAAGATCTGTCCCCTCGCAGCCAGACCGTGTGCTTCCTGCCAGCTGGACTCACTGGCTGCCCAGGCCCTGTACAGCCACACACAAGCTCTCTGCTATCCAGCAGGTCGGGCTGGAGTGATAGGATTGAGACATTTCAAGATATCATCCGGCAGAGCAAGATAAATCAAGGTGAGCTGATTTGCCAATCTCTGCTGCCGCATTGCCCCCGCAGCTCCGCCTGCACCGTGTGCCAACCGCACGATGGGCAACCCATCCACGCACACCACCCCCCGCAACAGCCAGACCCGGGCACGCCGCTCTCTGGGAACAGGGGGGATGCTCTGCAAGGTCAGGGGGGATGCTATAGCCTCATTGAGCTCCCATCATGCCCACACACTGATGTGCACGGGGAAAGTCCAAGGTCACCCTTCCCAAATGCTTTGCCATTGCATCCTCTAAGCAAACCCCAGAGTGTTCTACCAACCAGAGTATCCCTATCAAAGCCAGGTTGTGGAAGAAAAGCAAATTCTTTCCCCTCAGGGTGAAGTTGGATACAGTGTGACAGAAATGCCCGCACAATATGTTTTACGTGGAAAAGTGTTTTGCTCCAGACAAAATGCAAAACTGATCCTGCTTCCATTCTCTGGCTGCGTGCTTGTTCTCCCTTATCTCTGCTTTGCATCGTGGCACGCTGTTCCTGAAGGCTGCCGCCCCATCACTTGGCTGCAACGCCTCATGGATGCAACACCTTCCCTTGTTTTCCAATCCAGTTTCGTACTAGATACTCTGTACCAGTTGAAACATCTTATCTCCTTTGTCGGATCAAGGCCTCCCTCCTCTGTGTTGCAGTTTAGCAGTCTGGCACCTCGAAGTGGCAAGTTTCAGCTGTCACCAGCTGTTCTGGGTCTCACTGCATTTCCCTCTGACCCCACTACTCTCCAGGCTGGCTTAAACCTCACCTACCTGCCACAGGGTACAAGCCCTTGCTTCCTGATAAGGGTGGATTCAAGCTCTCAGATGGATAAGGATGGAGTCTTTGTCTCCCTGAATAAGCACCCAACTGGGGAAATTCAACTTGACATGTGGGGCTGGTAGAGGTGATGCTCTGAAAGCCCAAGGAGGCAGGAATAGCCTGGGGGTCCCAATCTGCCTTCAGGATAGGGGTGATTTGCACTTCTTGGGTCAAAAATGCCTTTGCTCTGGAACCGGAGGGTCACAGAGGTGAGTTTTGGTCCCCAGCCTGGACAACATAGAGGCATCTGAGAGGGGAAGGCAGAGCAGGATGGACAGCAAGCCCTGGCACCCTGCTCCAGGTGAGCAGGACATGCTGCAGTCACCAGTGAATTGCAAATTAGGTCTAGCAGGGAAAGCCCAGTGAAGCACAGCTTCCTGGGAAAGTTGATTTGAGGAGGTGGAATCAAAGGGGCCTTCCCCTCTGCTGCTAGATGGTATGGTGTACGGGCCACTCCCCACAGCAACATCTCTAATAGAGTAATGACCCTGTGTAACGATAATAAAGCATCATTTGCTATAGTAACAACATCATTCATTTGTAGTGGCTTCCATCTGGAGGGTTTTGTGACATTAATTAACCTGTCCATCCTCCCTACATCAGAAAACCCAATTATGCAGGGTCAGCAAAAGAAGAAATGAAGACCTATATTTCCCAAAGTTTCCACTGACTTTCCATTCAGTTTTAACCCTGGCCGTAAAGGAGCAATGTGGGCACAGCCTGGCTCTGAGCCAGGTCACAGCCAGTGCTCTGACCTGCTCAGCACCAGCCCAACAGGACTAGGCATTGGGAACAAGCAGGGAACCCCAAACAGGGGTTGTGTCTAAACATCTGCAGGGCCAGTGCTCGCATCTGAGGTAGCCATCTGGATGATCCATAAAGATACTTATAGGGCACAACCAGTTTACCATGGATTGCTCCACCAGGATGAGATGAAGAGCCTCTTTGGTTTTCTGCACCCGTTAGAAGAGCGGCACAGCTAGCCAGCCCCAGTGAAGATGAACATGCTGGGGTACTCACGCTGAATCACACTGCAGCCCCCAGAGGAGAACTGAACCGTACCATTCGCCTGCTCCCCTCTTCACAGCCACACATCTCCCACCAGCTCTCAGAGAGCAGAAGTTTTTCAAATCTCCAGACTGAAATTCTCAGTATTATCATTATTGTCACAGCATCTAGAGGGACCCAACCAAGACTAAGGGACTTATTTTGCTGGATCCTGCGCATCACATGCTTGGATAGGGTTTCTCTGCCTATGAACATGCTCACTAATTTCCTGGTCTCACAAATTCTTATAGGCATTACCATAAAACCTCTGAGAAATTACATGGAAAGGAAGATGACCAGGCCCTATGGAAGCTGTCTGTTCCTGTCCCTGAGTTTAATTAATCTGTCCATGGGTTTAAACTGTTCTGAAACACCCTGTGGGAGACAAAGGCAGGCCAGGGAGAGCTCAGAAGCAGTTAATGACTCATGGGGAGCACTACTGAACCATCAAAGGGGCTCTGCTTGTGGTGGTCCTGTAGGCATGTGCTGCTCTGGGGGGCTGCCCTCACATGTGGCTGGTGTCTCCCATGAATTTCACTGTTTGCAGTCAATGAATGAGTGTGAATTTCTCTTCTGAGACACTCTGCCATTGAGGCTACGGTTTCTTTGTTTTGCATTTCTGATTGTTGCACAAATGTATTTACTATTCCTGAGGGCTGTCTTCTGCAGAGCCCCACACCTGTGAGTGATGGCTGCAGTGCTGATCCCCCCATAGCTGGGTCTGAAGAGGGACTGGAAAGTCTGTGCACTGCCTCCCTCAGACAGAGCTGAGGTCTGACCCATTGTGAGCCACCCCCTCAGTGATGCCTGGCCAGCATCTACACGCTAGAAGCTTTCTCTATCCAGTTTTCTTAATGACAGAGCAAGACCTGATGTGTATAATAGACCTGCTCCCTCCTGAGGGAAAGCTCTGTGCCATCATCTTTTTGTCTTACCCAGAGAGACAAACTGATGAACCCTTGAGATACTGGGAACGCCAGCTACTAACAAGGTTGGCCAATGTCTGGTATGTCTGGGGGTTGCAGGCGTCTTAGCTGAGCTCTTCCTGCTCAAGAGAAGGCTAATTAATCAGCTCTGCTATTCTGGCATCACCCAAAAGTGAAAATACTTTCTGGCAGAGCAGCAGGCACAAAATTAGCTGCTGCATTAAACTGCCAAATCTCCTTTACTCCTTTATTAGTTGCATTTGGTGATGATGAGGAGCGAGGCATTAACCGGTCCCTGATGGATAAAGAAACTATTACTCTGCTTTCTCTTTGCAGCAGGGAGGAGGAAATAGGTTTTATTACTGAGATTTCCTTGAAGACATTCACTTGACTTTGTGGCATCAGAGACGGAACAGAAATGAAGAACACAGAAATCTTGGCACAGCAGGAGAGATTGAGCACGGATAATAAAAGAGGGAAGTACCATGTCAATTGGGATCTGTGATATACTTAGGTGATTGAATCCTTGTGTTGAGTCGAAGCTCTGATGATCTGCTGGGCTCAACTAATTTCAGCATTACAGCCAGGATCTCTGTGCTGGCACTTAGGGCCTAAACTGTGAAACTTGCTGGGAACACAGCAGTGAGGCATCAGAATGGGAAGAAAAAGGAGAAGAAGAGAAGAGAAGAGAAGAGAAGAGAAGAGAAGAGAAGAGAAGAGAAGAGAAGAGAAGAGAAGAGAAGAGAAGAGAAGAGAGAAGATTAAGTCTTTTTTTTTTTTCTTTTTGTTTTCAAGATTACATCTAGAACTTACCCATCTTAGTTTTAAGTATAGATCCTGGCTAAGATGTCATGACCCTATGAAAGGAAGATGCAGACTGGAAGAGCCCATGCGAATCACCTTATCCATGTTCTGAAATCTCAGAGGGTTGGCTCCTGAGGGATCTGTGTCTTCTGCATACATCCATGAGTCACAGCATCGAATGGCAACCTCCTCAGGACATTCAGTTACCTCTGCTCCAAAGCCAAAATGAGGGGCAGGGCAGGGATCAGTCAGTCAGAAATGGGCAGAGATCTATTAATTCACTTTGGAATTAGATAATAAATTTCCTACGGCATAAACTCAAATTCTTGAGATTTTTACCCATTCTGAAGCAAGACAAAGACAGGCTGGACACAAAAGTCTAAGAGACCAAGCATACAGAAGCAGGAGGACAAAGCTGGTACAGAGTTGACCTAAGCATGGTGGAGGACCAACAGTCTATAGAGAATAATAGGGTGGAAATTAGAAGCACCTTAACTATGTGGAGAAAAATGTCCTGTAACAGCCAGACAGAGGTAAAAAGCCAACCTGGTGAGTTTGTAGCTGCCACAGAGGATGTGGTGGCACAGACATGTGGGAACCAGGTTCCAAAGCCCACCTGGTCCTTCCTGTTCTTGGTCACTGAGGGACTGTCCTCATCTCCTGAGATTATGGTGCATGGAGTCTAAGCACCAGGAGGGCTGGGAAAGGGAACCACATGAAACAATATTTTCTCATCAATTTTGACACTGAAGGGAGATGGTGACCAATGGACACCCTCCTGCCCAGGGTGCATTTGAACCTCTCGGGAGGGAAAGCTCAAGCTCTTGACTCAGGAGCTGGCTTGAATACCAGCACAGCATGGTGACATGAGCTTGCCCCGCAGGACAGGTCCACCAAGGTCCTGGTGGTGGCCAGACCTTTGCTTCAGGCAGGCTTTGCTGGCTGCTGCTGAGGGCACTGCTGCCCAGCTCTGCTGCACCTCCCATCCTCCCGCCTCCCTCCGCCTCACTTTCCACATCTGCAACATGGAGCTAAAGCTAATTACAGCCCCTAGAGCAGAGCTGCGTGGCTTGGCTTTACTTGCATTTCGAAAATGCTCAGAGATGAAAGGTGCTTGACAGAGCAGAGTATTGTTATTACTAATAATTACAAAAATTAACCAAATATTTGTCTAGCAACATCCATCCCTGCTGCTGTTTCTTGCGTAAAATACACACATGCTCTGACTGCCAAACCAAAGCCCCAGAATCACTACATCAGCCCTACAGTATCGAGAAGGGGGGCAAAAAGTGCCTTGGGTCTAAAAAAGGTTGTCTGTTCCAGCAATTAATTTAATTGGCCTAAATATAACCCAGGTATACTGCAGATCCAAATTGCTCTCTGACAAGAAACCCAAACAGGGCCCACAGGCTGCAAGGCAGCAGCTTAAACGTTGCCTCTGAAGTTGCTGGGCTGATCCTGGCACCCAAGTATTTTTTTCTCCTGGTATTCGCCACCGCTTGCTGCTGTGGAGTCGGGATTCTTGTAAAATGTTTATCAATGCCTGGGCATCTTCCAAACCATGAAAGGGTGCACGCGGAGAGAAGTGTCCCCTTGCAGTCAGCAGGGACTGGATTTCATCACTTGTTTTAATTCCCGTCTTTATAATTTTATTGCTTTTTTCCTCCCTGTTTTCTAATAAGCTCTTCTAACACCTAATAAAATCAGTCCTTTTCCCTTCTACTTACCTCCCCCTGCTGCCATCATGATTACCTAGACAAGAAAAATACAGAGCGCGGGGTCCTGCGGGCTGAGGTTTTAGTGACTGATTTCAACCGACGTGAGCAGAATCGGCAATAAACTTCAAAGTCATGGTATTTTGATTCCCCCTTCTTCCGTATTGCGTGAAATATCTGAAGGGGACAAACGCCAGGGAGTGAGAGGAATTCTTTGGGGTCTTATAGCCAAAAATGAAACTAAGAAAGGAGCCATTTCCAGAGAGGGAGGTGCAGTCAGCTGTGCAATAGTTATCTGTAATAGATGGCATCTCTCACTGACGTGATCTCTATTATCCTCCTATCTCAGCATCTTGCAGTCTTTAATGGATTCTTCCCTCCAGCATCTTTGCGAGACTGTGCCATTGTCCTATATGTGTTTCACCAACTGGGACCAGAAGCACCAACAGGCCAAGACTCAGACCCCCTAATCTACGTAGGCACCCAGTTCCCACCGGTCACAGTCTAAAAAATCCATCTGGAATCTGGGCACTATGCTATTTAACCATGAATTTATTTGTGAAGGTAGATAAAATGCTCTGTGACCACAAGGAGACAAACAAATCTCATAAAATCCAAGTTTGTTATTTCCTGCTCTGCTTTGAAAACAGAACACAATAATTTTAGCAGACAACTAAACTCCCCGATTTCCAAAGGAGGCAGGCACACAAATACTTTTGAGGATCTGAGTCCACATGATTATGTAAGGAATTAGCAGGAGGGAATTAACCCAATCACTGGAGCATCCGTGTGGAGAGGAGCTCACTCACACTCAGGGCTGCCGTGTGGGAATGTGCCGGAGTGAAATATAAAACCCAGAAATACTTAAAATTTAAATGAGGGAAGTGACGGAAAATGTCACAACGTATCTCCAGGACAGGGGGACAGCTGACCTGTCCCATCCCTACCTCCTGCCTCACCACCGTGCTGCCTGTGCTCCCCGAAGCCGGGAAAAACAAGCCCAAGGTGGCACGTAACTCTTCTGAGTGTGTGGGACCTCCGTGCAGAGGGCAGAGGAGCAGCAGCTGCCTGTGGGCTGGTCGTCTGTGCAGTACCCTCTGTGTATAGATGCGGAGTCTGCGTGGGGGCAGACAGTCCCTGGACACCCAAGGAAAATTTGGCAAGGGGGCCAGAGGTGCCAACGTGCCAGCCCTGCTCCAAGCAGCTACGGGGATGCGGGGACGAGGCAGCACGAGCGTAGGATTTCCACAACTCGGCAAGGATCTTGCATTCCTCCCTCCACCCCGGGGCTGTTATTAAATATGCTGCCATATTAAAACAAAACCAATTTTAAAATGTAATAATAATGAATAGAAGTGAGTAGGATTCGGGGAAGTAATGAGGAAAGTTGCGGGCCTGATCCTGCTCTCCCTCGGGCCGGGGTCATGAGGAGTCTTGGGTGAAGGCTTTGGGAAGGCGGGTCAGAGGCGCACTCCTTCATTCCAGCCTGGGTGGGACAGAAAGGAGACCTGGCTCCTTTCCCACATTTAATGCTGTCAAAGTCAAATTTATCACGCTGAAACCCGTGGAGGTGTTTGCAGGAGTGAGGACAGCGGTGGCAGCAGCCCTGGCAGTGCAGAAGGCGGCCAGGGGGAACCAGACCTCCCTGCCCGGGATGGATGCAGCTCCCAACGCGGAGCTGACAATAAAACCATACCTTTCCCGGGCAGGCAAAGGCTGCCTGAACTGTCACTTTAATTGAAACCTTCTGCAGTCGTATACTTCACCTGATGTTTAATGATTCACCTCTTAAGCAGCCCACTTGTACCTTTGTAATCTTTCTGAAGGTTAACTTGTTGATCCTAGAAACTTGTCTGGAGAGAGCGAGGCAATTTGCAGGGAGGCTCAGAAGAAAAAAAAGTATCATGTTTTCTGATGAAAAGTATTTTTCATGAGAGAGAAGGACAGAGAAATAAATTACAAAATTCAGAATAGCCGATGAGTCTTTGGAAGGGAGAAAAAGAATAATAGTATTATTTTTTTAAAAAAGAAAGAAATGTCCTTAAAAAACAGGAGGATCTGGGGGGGGGGGGGGGAGAGAGGGGAGGAGGGGAGCAGTTGGGTTTACTTTCCAGCTCCTGGGAGACATTTTATTTCTGCTTCATAGGAATTAAAATATATTTGTCATTTATAAGATTAAATAAAAATAATCCTAGAGTTAAATTATTTTTAGGACATTAAGAGTTATGTTCTTATGGGTAATAATCTATTTGTAACACTGTAATGGAGTAACTGGCCATTTCATACAGCTTCGAGATCGATCCTTCCCTATTTGCCATGTACCTATGCAAATACATATCCCATTCGATTCATGCCCATGTCGTAGAATCTGCCTGCTTCTTTCTTACTCCTTTAACATTTAATTATTTAAAACAAGGAGAAATTCCACAGGGAATTTTTGTGTCAAAAAATAGCTGACTTATTTCTGTCATTTGAGAGTAACAGAAAAATATGAGAAAATGAAATTCTTCTTGAGTCCTAAAACTGAAACTCAAATAAGAAGAACGAGGAGAAAAACTCTTAAAACCCAGAAACAAACTTCCCCCCCACACCACTTTCACATGCATATTCTGTTTTTTTTACTATAGCTATTCATAGTCCTACCTAAATGTAGTCTATAAATCTACTAATATATTATTTAACACTAACTACTGGTATAAAAAATTATAAAATACTCTGTTGGCAATACATTTAATTGAATTCTTTTCAGAGACAGCTTGTTATTGCCAGACATGCTTTTAGAGATAGTACAGAGAAATAAAAGAATTTCAGGAGGCAGTAAAACAAATAATTACCATTTTCACCATTACTTCCAGATACCCTCCCAACCAGTCACGAAATCTTTTAAGTCTAAATCAAAGACTTTCAGTGAACAAAAATGTACAGATCATTTCAAAGAATATAAAAATTATGTTGATTTTTTATTTGAAAAGAGAAATTGAAATTCACGTAGCACTCTACCGGCTGAGACATCTGAGGAGTTATTAAAAAAAAACCAAACAACACACAAACCACGGTGGTTTAGCTTGAACTTTAGAGGCCTCTTTCAAAATGATCAGGATCGATGCAAATCCCTCTTTTAATTTCAATGTGCTTGTGGCCCATAAAACTTTGAGGCATCATCCTTCTTCTTAGTCTCTCTTCTGCTTTTAATATCAGGGATCTGCAAGATTCTCTGAGGCATGTGTAATAAATAATACTATAAATGATCCAAAGCAAGCACTGGCTTTATTTATTTTTTTTATAATTTTTTATTTTTCCCAACAAAGCAACCACTTTCACATTAGGTTTGAACTACCTCAGCAGAAGTCCTTATCAAGAAAGTATCTGTAGGGGTTAGAGAGGTTTCCTTAATCTTGACAGCTGAAAGCTGACAGATCTGCTGAAAAGGAAAGAGGTCAGTGATGCTGCTCAGCCACCAGCCAGGGATTTTCAGCTTCCACGGGTCACACATTTTCTTGGGTGCTGGGATGACAAGGTTTGGGGACAAGTAAGGGGATGCTGGCCAGGAGAATGCTCCCCCACCACCTGCCCTGCCAGGAGGCTCCTCACCCAACACAGCCCCTCCAAGGCACTGCCAGGCTTTGGTCCATAATTGGTTAAAAATTGATTGGGACCCAGGAGGGGTGGGAGGTGATTATCTGGCTGGAAAACCTCTGGCTGGAGTTTCTCTTTTAAATCAAAGACGAGGCAGAGATGACATGGGGCTGTTGGTGCTCAGTGGGACAGGGACCATCCTTACGCACCTCCCGGTAACTAATGTTTACTCATAGTCCGTGTTTAGGAGACTAGGCAGGCAGACGGGCAGATATCTCCCTCCTTTGCCTATGTGGGAGGAAAGTCATTTTTGACAGGCGAGTCTGCACTGTCTGCTGGCAGTGAGAGCCAAGCAGAATATGCCAGTTATTTGGGCAATTTTGCAGGAATATTATCCCAGGGGTTTTATCTGAGCACAGTGCAGACTCATAGCCCTCTGTCATTGGAGCGGTTCTTCTCAAGGGGTATTGGTCCAAGTGTGATTCATTACCCCAACTGGGGTGTCTGCACATGGCACAGAGGTGACAACACGCTCTCAGGTGGTGTGAGGATCCACGTTGCTGCATGGAAGCACCGAAGATTGGCTGGCTGCACACCCCTCGGCAGCCTTTGGCTCTCCTTCCCTCCCTCCCTCCCTCCCTCCCTCCTTCCCTTTGGTCCTGTCCTCTGGGGTGCCCCGTGCCCCCCCTGACCATACCAGTCTAGCCTCAGATGCTGAATGGTACCTACAGCTGTCTAAATCCTCTGCACGAGCCGTGATGGGAGCAACACATACTGGGCCAGGGGCTTATGGATGGGCAAGCAGGGAGTGGGCTGAGTCGGAGCTGAGCTGGGCAGGGGCGAGGTATGGTCAGGTGTGCCCAGGGCGTGCTGGAACAGCCAGGTTCTACCATGACATTCAAGTTTTTCCACTTCCAGTCCTTTCCCTCATAGTAAGGACCAACTCAGGTCGCAAACACTCCCATTAAAACAAAACAAAACAAAAGAAGAAAAAGGAAAAGAAAAAAAAAAAAAAGAAAAAGAAAAAAAAAAAAAAAGAAAAAAAAGGAAAAAAAAAAAAAAGAAAAAAAAAAAAAAAAAAAAGAAAAAGAAAAAAAAAAAAAGAGAAGAAAAAGGAAAAATAAAAGAAAAATAAAAAACAAAACAAGAAGAAGGAGCCCCGACAAGCATCACAGCACTCCACTCCCTGCCACTTCCACACACCCGGCTGCTGCTCCCCTTTCTCCTCCCAGCCAGAGCCCATGCCTCTTCCGATACCCAGGAAAACATTTTGTTCTGCGTTAAAGGCTAAAGCTAACACATGACCAGCGAGAGGCAGCAGTTTGTTTAGCTCTTGGAGTTTATTTTAATTGCGGCCTTGTTTTGTAATGAGGACAGCCACGGCAGGGGGAGCCTTCTGGAATCTGGGGGGCTGTTCCGGGGTAGTTTCCTTATCAATAAAAAGATGTTTCGTCTACTTAAATTAACAAGAACCGGATGGGATGCGTGCTCAGCTCCTTTGTTTTCTTGGAAGTTAAACCATACATATTTGCTTATTAAGGATTTCAGTGGTTGTCTGTGATCACAGGTCCCCTCCAAGTGCTGCCTTTAACATCCTCATCCTCCTTTGGGGAAGAAGGAGGGGGAAAGAGACGGGCCCTGCGTTCATGCTGACAGGCAGAAACCAGCCTGGTAAACCTGAGTAGTTTGTTATGATGATGCATGAAAAAAAAAAAAATAAAAAGAGGAAAAAAATAAAAGAGGAAAAAAAGAACAATCATGTGATTTTATGCAAATCAGGTGAATTGGACGGTTAAAAAAACCCTAAATGTCAGGTAGATAAGATCACATACACCTAGAGCAGTGTCATGATATTCTCTGCACGTTACATTCATACTGGAAACCAAAACGTGTTACAGAAATCAGACACCCACAAAAAGCTCTGAGATTGCACTGAGAACAGGTTCCTGCAAAGCACCCCCCCAAAAAAAAAAAAAAAAA
>VXBJ01004767.1:519876-534551 GCA_013400055.1 Nycticryphes semicollaris
GGGATGTAAGCTTTCAGTCCCTGACGGCAGCAGCCTAATACTAATTTGGAGGAATGCTGTAGGATGATTGTTTTGTGTTTTGTTTTTGTTTGGTTTGGGTTTTTCTTTTTTTTTAGTAGAAACTAATGTCCTCAAAACCCTGTTACACATACAGGTGGTAAAACTTAGTGAGGCAATCATCTTGTGTTGTAGGAACAGGGTTGGGTGTCCTCTTATTTTATTCAAATCCCCCATTAAAAAGAAAGACTTGTTACAAAGTCTATAGGTGAATAAAACAAATCTCTGACCAGTAGGTGCCTTTCTTGGTGTGCAGCTTATGTCCCTTCATGTATTCATGTCACTGAGGTTGAAGAGCTGTTTCATACCTCTTTTGGTCCATGAGCTGTAATGTTTGGACTGCAAACTCCAGACGAAGAGCTTTTACTGGTTCAATTGGAGCCTGAAATGTTGTTTTCAGGTTTCTGAGAAGTTTGTAAAAACCTAAATTTGGTGAAAAGTTGCCTGTACACTTATAACCTCCTGTTCTATTTTATAGTAGCATGGGAGTCTATAAACAGGAGTGCTGTATGCTGAGTGCCTGTATTCTTTTCTTGATCTATTTTTAAACTATTCTTCTGTTTGGCAAAAAGTGACACTTGGTTTCCATGTTTACAGCAGGCATTGGCAAACCTCAGGAGTTCACAGTTTGCAGTTCGGTTAGATGAGTATCCAAAAGTCAGCATCTGACCAGTAAACTCCTTCAGACTGCAAATTTAGACTGCAAATGTACTTCTCCCCACAATATTTTTATTTTATTTTTTTTTAAATATCCATGTTAGATCTTGTGTGTTCCCATTGCTGCAGGACGCTGGCAGCTAAAAGACACACGCCCCTGGATCAGAGCAAGCGTCTCATCTTCAGGACTGTTTTAAAACCCTCAGTGGAGCTTCAGATCTGAAACACAGGGAGAGCAAAGGGCAGTGGGAGAGGGGAGAAATTTGTGGGCTACGTTGGTTTCCTCCCCCTCTTTTTTTTTTGTCCTGGTCAGCCTCTGGGCTGTATGCTGGGTACATGTGAGGAATGTGAGATCCGTGCTTATGGAGGGGAGAGCTTGGGACAAGCACATTATAGGACAGTGGATCCTGAAGAACATGTCCTGTAGGACCCAGGCACCCTCTGAAATGGGTCTCCTTAAAAAAAGGTCAAATAAACACAGTGTTTAAATAAACACAGTGGCGAGGGGATGCCTCTCCCTGGCCAAGGGACCCCAAGCTGCATATGTGTCTCATCCCATCCAGGTGGGATGCCAGAGCAGTTCCTTGCTGCCAAGATGAGCTGTGCCACTCTCAGTCCCAGGAGGACAGAGACAGGGAGGGGAGGGTTGGTGCTGCCCTGGTGCAGGGTGGGGGTGATGGAACATCTTCTCTGAGCCCAGCCAGGGACTGGACTTGGTGGAGGCGATCAGCTCTGGATGCACCCTGCTGCTGAGTTGGCAGTTGGGTGCAGGGCTCGGTGTGGGTCCCTTGCTCTCTGGAGTAGTTCCCTCAACTTTGGCGAGGATGATGTTCCTGCCTTCCCTTGAAAAATTAATGTGCCAGATTGCTTGGGGTCATTTGAAATGCTGAAGAAGGCTTGAGTCCTCACTTCCCAAGGGCACGCACTGCCTCTGCCTCACAGTCAGAGCTTGGCTCTGTAGAAGGCAGGGGAGTCCTCTTCAGTGGAAAACATTGGAGGCAGTTCTAGTGCACTTCCCCCACCTCCTCTGCATTTTCTTCTGCGAAGACCAAAACAATGTAGAGAGTTGAGCCGGGCCAGCCTTCAAGGGCAATCCTTTTAAACCCTCTTTTGAAGTACAAACTATAAAGTTCCCCGCAGCGCTTGAGAAAATATGCAGTTTTCCTGGTTCCAAATGCTGATAATAAACCCGTCCAGATAATGTATTGCATTTCCTAGAAACATTTGTTTGCTGGCAGGAAATTGGATCAGATTGAAAGTTAGCAGAGACCGCTCGATAGAGCGAGTGCAATCCGCTCACGGAAGGCTACGATGGAAAAAACGACAGGGCTTGCACAGTGATGCTGCTTTTGATCTGCGCTGACACTGTGCGCTAGGACTTCTCCCAGTCTCTTCTTGGGTTATTATTAACCCAGCCACGTTTTGGCTTAGACGCCAACCAGAAGCTACTAAATTAATAAAGCTGTGCTGTGACAGCTAAAGGACGCTTTGTGCCCCCTGATTGCATGACACCAGGAAGGCTGAGCCGGGTACTTACACACCCCCAGCCAAGAGCATCCTCTTTGCCATGGCTTGTAGCACCCATGACTGTGCCTGGGGGGTCTCCCATGCCACCTTAGGTTTGTCCTCCTGGTCCCTGTTCAGGAGAAGCAGGCATCCCTTGGTGGGGTGAGGGGGCCAGCTGGCAGTATGCCCTGGCAAGCAGGGGGTTGCTCCTGTGGAGCTGGGACTCTGCAGGGTACTGGGACAGGGGAGGAAGGGAGGGCAGGATGAAGCTTCCTCTGGGCGGGCAGTTTCGGAGCACTGTGTGGGATGAGGCTGTGGGGAAGGGAGATTTCACCCAGCCACCCCCTCCTGGGTGATGAGAGGGAGTCGGCGCTGCAGGCTCTGGAGTGGTAGGAGACTGGGGTCCAGGGAGGAGGAATGATCAGTGTCCTCTATGCATTTGGGGGTGGGAGAGGGGCAAAGACAACAGGGTACACCTCATGCATGGAGGGGTAGGGGAGGAAGGAGTTGCCCCTGTCCACAGGGTGGGAGGAGGATGGATGAAAAGGGATTGCCTATAAGGTAAGGGGACATGCAAGGGGAGAGTGAATGGATGGAGGGGTTTCCCTGTGCATGACAGAAAGATAGAGGGGAAGGGTAAAGTCCCTGGTCCTCCTCTCTCCTGTGGGTTGGGAGAGTTGTGAGGGTCTCCCCTTTGCATGGGGTGAAGCTGAGAGGGGTTCCCCCACGTACACAGGTGCTCCCTCCCCATGCTTGCAGAGCCGGCTGCAGGCAGGGCAGAGCCAGCCCTGGGCTCCCTTCCAGGAATGGGTTTTCTCGGGGAGGTGCCGGCAGGGAAGGGCTGTTCCCTGAACCGCTGGGGCAGACCCATTGCCTTCCTGGAAGGCAGCAGCAGTGACAGTCCCATGCGGCCACCCCCAAAATGGGCCCTGTGGCTGGCCCAGACTTTCCTCCCTGGGCACAGCGAGCCCCGGCGTGCGGCTCCAAGCACTGCCAGAGAACCTGCATCTGCAAGGTACTGGGCAGGAAATCTGGGGGGAGGAAGGGGGAGCGGCAGCTTTGGGGTGATGCTCTGGCCCTAGCTGAGCCTGGAGGAGCCTCATGGGCTTTAAGGGGGGCAGGTTGGAGAAGACTATGCTTGGCTGTGGTGGTCTTCTCTGCTCCCCACCGCTGGTCTCTGCCCGTCGTAGCTGTCCCCTTCTCTGCTGGTCTCTGGTCAGAGCATCCTGCTCCTATGCTGGGGTGCAGAGGCTGGAAGGAGCAGGGTTAACCTGGCTCTGCATAGCGAGGGGAAGGAAGGTTCCTTTCCCTTTTGCATACCCACATCCTGCAGCCGGGAGCCACTTGGGATGCACCTGCAGTTTCCAGGCCGGTTGCAGCAGTACTCTGCTGGGGAGGGATAATTTGGGAGGGTGGAAAGGGGGCTGTGTCACAGTCCAGCTCTGGGAGAGGACCTGGGTGTCTCCCTGGACGGACAGCGCAGTGGGTAAGGGAATTTGGCGACAGCAGCAGCTTCTCACGTGATGCTCATGGGCACAGAGTTCATCTCGCAGTTTGTAACTGTGTTGGTTTACAGATGGGTCACCTCCCCCTGTCTGTGACACCGGGGTGAGTTCCTGGGAGCGCATCCACCGGTGCGGCTGAGGTTGGGATGCCAGCCGGGAGCCCTGAATGCATACATCCACTCGTGTGCAGGCACAGATGTGTGCTGGGCTCCTTGCAGAGTGCCGCAAGTCCCTTGGCTTGCGATTGTTGGTAGCGAGTGGCTGGCAGCGAGCACGTACAGAAAGGTCAGAGTCTGCAGTATTTGGGAAATGAGTCACTTTTTGTGTGTGTAAAGTTATAAGCTGGCCAGGCTCAGAGCGGCTCTGTGGATTTGCATTTGATGGCTGAAACGGGACTGGAAGACACCCCTCTGAGCTTTGCATGTGATACCTTGCCTTGAATCTCACCTCTTCATCTCACTCCAGTGTCTCTGGTGACATGAGGGGAGCTTGGGCTCCAGATCTGTGCGTCTCCTACAAGAGAAAGGGATCTTGCCCTCACAGGGCTGCATAGGTTCTCTGCAAGTGCTGACAGTCTTACTGTCTCCATCTGGTTTTTGGAGTTCAGTCCTCAAAATAGTGTGATGAAGGTCCTGGGCTTTGTTGGTTCACTTATTTATTGCAATTCTCCCTGCTGGGGTGGGCTTCCTGAGAACTTTCTTCCTGCATTGCTGCCAGGTCAATTGTCTTTCTTGGTTTCAAGTAAATTTGAGAGTCATAGTGTAAGTTCTGGAAGGCAGTTAACTCCCGGGTTTCCTTGCCGTGCCTCCCCAGCCGCATTGCCCGTAAAGCCAGCAGCTGGAGACAAAGCTTGTGGTTTAGGGGAAGGCTTTTCCAGCAACCAGAGGAAGGCATTTGTTCTAGGTCCTCATCCATCTCTGCCACTGGCTTCCTCTGTGATCCTGGCCAAGTCACTTCAGTGCTTGATATCTGTGTCCTCCCAAGTCTGTTCGGCAGTCCCATCCCAGGGCATTTTCACTGGTGGTTGGTGTGCATGGGTAAGGGAGTAGCTGTTTTGGAGGACCGGATTCAGGCTCTTTCTAGGTTTCTGAGCAGAGTGGCAGCAGATTTTTGTGTGTAAATCCATACCTGTTAACAAGGTGCTGGGAATATGGCATTGGTCTTGGATGTGGCACTGGCCAAGAATTTGATCTTGGCAGGGGAAGAGTTATCTCCAAAAGAAGTGGTGAGAAAATTCTCGCTTGACTTCCCTTCCCCACCTGCCTTTAAGTTCCTGAGTCATGGAAATGAAAATCTCCTTGGCATACGCCCATGGTTTGGGCTAGAGGGTGTGGAAGCAGCTATGATTGGATTCTCAAAGCCTGTGGTTGTGATAAGAACGTACTGTACCGGAAGAAACAAATGTTAACCTTACTGGAGAGTAGAAGGTTTGTTATCTCTAGCTTTTATCCAACTGATACTCGAGTGAAACAGCAGGCTTGTGTCCTGTCATGGCCAATTCATAATTAACCAGCTAATGTGGCATTTGTGTTCTTGTGCTTTATTTGTAGGTTTGAAAGAAACTTTTGGACTGTGAATTGAGGCATTGGGTATGTAAATTAAATTTTGTGCTTCCCCTCCTAACCTTGCTTCCCCCTTCCCTTTACCATGTTGAATGAAATGTTTCATTAGACCCAGCTGGAATTTGTTTTCAGGAGAGCAGCTGCTCTGTAGAAAATACTGTACGTTCATATGCTGCTGGGGAAGGAAGAGGAGTTCCGGCTGTGGGAGGGGGTTGATCATGGAGGAATTCGGTGCTGAAGAGGCACGTTCCAGCCCAAACTTCAGGCACAGGGAAATGTGGGCTCTCCTGGGTGCTAGATGGGAGGACAGCACTCAGATGGGTCAACAGATGTTATGCTGGGGGAAGGCTTCATGTTCCTCGACTAACCCAAGCCTTGCTCACTGGGAGAGACTGGGCTGTGGTGTGGATAGCAGCCCAGCAAGTTAGATGAGTTCTGTTCCTCACTGCCACCACAAATTCATTGGGAAACTGTGGACAGGTCTTCTCCAGAGTGGCCACCACTTGGGAGCAGAAAAGTAGTTTGCTGGTGGGTGAGAGTTGGTGCTCCACCGTGGGCTGGATTTACCAGAAATTAAAATCCTTCAGCTCTGTTGGGACCTTCAAGGCTTGTTTTGATTCCCGTGGCTGGATTTGCTGCCAGCCAGCAGAGGGAGATGGCTTCTGAGGAAGATCTGGAGGCTGAGAAGCTGTGTGGGGAGCTTCGTAGAGATGAATCCAAGTGGTGGTGGGAGGAGTGGGCTGGGGTGGAGCTGCCATGGGTGAGGCAGGGAGAAAGAGGAGCAGGTTAGCTAATCCTCAGGAGGGTCTGGTCGCCTTCGCCTGCCAGCTTGCTGGGTGGGACTGAAACATGCCAGGTCTCGCTGCTGGGCAAGAGACCTCACTGGGCAGTCTGGCAGGCACTTGGCATGGTGCAGGGCTGTTTGTCTTGGGACTGAGGAGTTGGTGCTGTCCCTATCAGCAGCAATTGGCCATCTGAGCACATCCCAGAGCAGCAGCTGTCTCTTCACTGGATTTAGGGTACTTGCCTGGCCACTTCTCCATTCCCACCCTCCTCCCACTTCTGTTTTGAGCAGACTCGAGATGGCCTCACCAGCAGACAGCTGCATCCAGTTCACCCGCCATGCAAGCGATGTCCTCCTCAATCTCAACCGCCTTAGAAGCCGGGATATCCTGACCGATGTCGTCATCATTGTGAACCGGGAGCAGTTCAGAGCCCACAAAACAGTCCTGATGGCCTGCAGGTGAGAGCAGGGTCCCCTCCCTGCCTCCCTTCCCTGCTCCCTCTGCCTTTGGCCACCAGCAACACTGCTGCTGCCCTGGGGAGTCTCATGGGGTTTACAGACAGGGAAATGGAGACACAGAAGCAGAACTGAAAGGGACTGCCAAGAAATTTATACCTGTAACCGGACTAGCGTTGAGGTGTTTCACCTCCAGCATGGTGCCCACACCTCTCTCCTCCTTGCATGCTCACATCTGCCTACACGCAGCCCATAGAGACAAGCAGGAGCCCAGCAGTTGTGAGGCACATCCTTGAGGCAAAGCACAAATGCTCTGCAGCGACAGGACAGGAGGAGAGAGAAGGGAGGGCTGGATGCTTGCTGGGGTGAGCAAATCCTCTGTGACCGCAGTGTCCCCTGCCGCTGCTATTTTTAGAACTATGCTTCCCTGGCTCCCAGGTTCCTGGCTGCACCCACCTTTGTTGATTTTTTTTTTTTTTGTTCCAAGCCTGGTGGGGTCTAAAATCCCTTTCCAGCTCCTAGGATTGCTGGAATTGCTTCCTAGTGAATGCTAATTAACATCCCACCATTGCCCAGTTGAATTACAGCATATGCCTTCCAGGGTTTCCTGATGACAAGGTAGAAAGATTTGAAAAAACCAAAGTTTGACTATTAAGACATCTGAAAAATTTTTGTTGTTTTTTTTTTTTTTTGTTTTGTTNTTTTGTTTGGTTCTGATTAAAGAGTTAGTGTGGATGTCCCAAGAGGCTTCTGAAAGAAATGAGTCACAGTGGGAAAGGGGGGGGATGGTAAGAACAATGACCAAATAAAAAAAAAAAAAAAANAGCAGGTGAGCTCTAAAAGCAGGCTGTTCCAGTTGGGAAAAGTGCAGTGCAGAAGACGCTTACTAAGCTGAGAAACCAGGCTTGATAATAAGGGGGAAGCACAGGAAATTCTGTAATTGCCTCCTCCTCCCTTCTCATTCATGAACCCCTCTGTGCTAAGGGTTTTCAGTCAAATTCTCCTTTCTTCCTCTGAATTATCATAACACTTCCCTGTTGTCTCCTCTCTGCAGCGGCCTCTTCTACAGTATCTTCACTGACCAGCTCAAGTGCAACTTGAATGTCATCAACCTGGACCCCGAAATTAACCCTGAGGGGTTTTGCATCCTCTTGGACTTCATGTATACATCTCGCCTGAACTTGAGAGAGAACAACATCATGGCCGTGATGGCCACAGCGCTGTACCTGCAGATGGAGCACGTGGTTGATACCTGCCGAAGGTTTGTCAAGTCTAGGTGAGCGCCATGAGTCAACTTTGGACACCCTGGGAGGGTGTGTTTGGGTGGGAGGGGGGAGAATTGGCAAAGTACCTGCAAACAAATCCTTACGGGCTGAAAATGACTGTGTCTCCCTCCTTTTTGCCTGGTTCTAGTGAAGCAGAGATGGTGTCTGCTGTGAAGACCCCAAGGGAAGAGTTTTTGGCCGGACGCATGCTGAGCCACCCAGAAGTGATGGCTTATCGGAGCAGAGATGTCTCGGAGAACGGCATGCCTCTCCAGAACGGGTCCCTCTGCAATGGGAGGGCCTTTGCACCTGGCTTGATCAATAGTTTGTCTGGATCCCCCATTTCCTATCATGGATACAGCCCTCTCCCTCTAAATAGCTTCCTTGTGGATGATGAGTTGCGGGAGATGAGGATGCCTCTCTCTGAACTCTCAAGGGCAGGTGCCTTCCCCAAGGAGAGGATCCTGCCATGCGACAGCTCCAGGACAATCCCCACTGAGTACATGAGAACCATTACAGACATCTCAGCCAACATGTGCCATGCTACCATCTATGCTCCAAAAGAAGGTGCTGCTGAAGAAGCCAGGAGTGACATGCACTACAGCGTAGCCTCTGGCCCCAAACCTGTTGTCCCATCAGTCCGGAACAATCCCTATTTCTCTTGTGACAAAGTGGCCAAAGAGGAGGAGCGGACCTCTTCAGAGGATGAGATCAGCCAGCACTTTGAGCCCACCAACACATCTCTGGACCGCAAGGGACTCATCAGCCCCCAGAGTCCTCAGAAGTCAGACTGTCAGCCCAACTCGCCAACTGAGTCCAGCAGCAGCAAGAATGCCCGTATCAGTCAGAACTCCAGCTCCCTCTTCACCAAGAGCCCCACAGACCCCAAAGCCTGCAACTGGAAGAAGTACAAGTTCATTGTCCTCAACTCTCTCAATCAGAGCACCAAGCAAGACAATGGTGACCAGAATGAGATGGGAAGCCTCTCTCCTCGCACCTACATGCCCATGTCCACTTGCCAGCAGTCCATGGAACCGGAGCATCTCAACGTGCAATCTCCCACCAAGATGAGTGTGAATGGAGAAGACTCTACTATCCCACAAGCGAGCAGACTCAACAATATTGTTAACAGGTGAGAAGATTTCCCCCCTCCCTGCCCCCCAAGGAGGGAGAGGGCTCCCTGTGCTGTTGGTGAGGGTTTGAAAGTGTGTGAAATAGCTGTAGCATTGGACTGAGGAGCAGTGGGAGCACGTGTGAGCTGGTGGAAACCTCTGCATTTGGTGGAGCACTGCCAGTGACATCTGCTGGATGGCAGCTGTCCCCGCCAGTGGTGCCAGCCTGGCCTGCTGATGGAATTTAGAACATTGGGTCAGGAATCCCTGGCTTGCTTCTGTAGCTCTGGATGGTTTCTGAAGCCTAGATTTGCTGAACTTGGTTTTCACCAGACTCCCTGTGCCTCAGGGTTTTGATTGGCTGTAAGTGTCAGAACAGCCAAACTACCAAGGAACAGGACGCTATCCTCTGGACCTTCCTAGAGAGCTTTGAGGTCATTTGGTGATGGGCATCTGAAAGATTGAAGCTCAGGCACCTGTTGTTGATCAGGGCTATGCTGTGCGTCTCGCCACAGAAGTGTTCCCATAAAATATGACTGTGTTTCATGTCTGAAAGGGTGCAAATGAGGGCCCAGTAGCTCAAGCACAGCAAAAGCCTTCTCACGGCTGTGTGCATTGCTATCCTTCCACAGGTCCCGGGATGGATCCCCTCGGAGCAGCGAAGGGCAGTCCCCGCTGTACATGCATTCGTCAAAGTGCAGCTCCTGTGGCTGCCAGTCCCCACAACATACTGAGATGTGCCTTCATACCCCTGGCTCAAACTTTGGAGAAGAGATAGGGGAAACCCAGTCTGAATACTCTGACTCCAGCTGCGGTGAGTCTTATATCCCTGGTTGCCTTTTTCAGCCAAGCCGGCAAAGGGGCTGTGCAGTCTGGGGACCCGTCCAGCCAGTGCCCTGTGTCCAGATGGGCAATCAGACCTGTCCCTGCTGCTGGTGGATCCTAAGGTGCTTTACAGTCCCATCTCAACCAGCTGACCAGCTGTGTGTATGCATGTGAGGGCCACGCACATGTAGGAATTGCTTCCTTCCTCCCCTTCCCCAGCACCATCCAGATACCTTCTGCAGGGAGTTAGTCACCTGCTGCAAACTTGGCAGTTAGGGACAGGAAACAAAGTGCACCCCACCCCACCAGAACCATAGGAGAACAAGCTTGGCAAATGTAATGACCCTAATGGGGATTGGGCAAGATGGTGTGTCTCATGCATCCGTCATGGTATCTTCATTATCAGGGAGTCCAATGCGCACATCTGGAGAAATGCAGATAATGAGGCTTGCAATCTTGTTGCAAAACTCCACAAGCCCAGAGACAAATATCTGTGCACCTATCTGCCTGTGGCTCAGGGAAGGGGAATGCAGAATTGTCACCTGTGGTGTGGGCAGAGCGCCACAGGGGGGAACCCCGCTGTGGTGATGCTCAAATCTACATACAGCATTTGTTAGACACCTTCCCATGGGGGAACCTGCCTTGTGCTTCAGCTGATGATGGTTTTCCCATGCTCAAGGAAGACATCTGTATATGTAAAGGTTTAAGACCTCTAAAGGTGCTGGAGTTGCTCCAGAGCTGCGTATCCATCCTTCAGAGGATGCCTGATAACTTGGGTGCCTTTGAGGACCTCTCTGTCCAGGTGAGATTCAGGCTTCTTGGAAGCAGCTTGAGTCAGACTGAAGGAGAGATTGCCCATGACAGCTTTGCCCTCTTGAGCCGTGCATGTTGTTGCTGCATGCATAAGTAGGTCAGGAGGTAATGGCACAGAGCAGACACTGTTGACCACCAATGTCTAGGCTTGTCTCCTTGTTGCAACACCTGCTCTTGCTTCCCCTCTCTACCACCCCAACCCCATCCTGTGGCCCATCAAGGAGATGGCCCATGCCTTTCCCATCTCATTGCTCTCCTCTCTGCCCTCCCAGAGAACGGAGCCTTCTTCTGCAATGAGTGTGACTGCCGGTTCTCCGAGGAAGCCTCTCTCAAGAGACACTCTCTGCAAGTCCACAGTGATAAGCCCTACAAGTGTGACCGCTGCCAGGCCTCCTTCCGCTACAAGGGGAACCTCGCCAGCCACAAAACCGTCCACACAGGTATGGTGTCGACCATGGGGATAGCTTAGTGGGGAGGCTGCAGGTTGCTGGACATTCATTTATGGCTGGATTTGTCCCAGACATGGTGTTCCCAGCTCTGTGTCACCTGCTGTCCTTGATGGGAAGAGCAAGGTGCTTTTCTCAGCACTGCTAAGGGAGCCCTTGGGCAGAGCATCATACCTGGAAACTGGGGAGATGCTGCCCAGCCTCACAGCGGGGCTGGAGCTCAAGCTCTTTTACTGTAAAGCACTAGGAACACCACCATTGCTAAAGACAGCTCACAAAATGCATGGTTGGGAGCAGATGTGTGGCCTTCAAGTTACTTTACGGTAGACTTAATAAAAATAAATAAATAAATACAATCAAAAGAACATTTAGGGAGAAAACTGGGAATTTTTTTTCCCTACATCCTCGAAATCCAGATTGTATCTAGCCTGGCAGAAACTCTGCTGATGGGGAAAATCTGTTAACAGATGGTCCCTGTGAATCAGCACAATGAAAGCTGAGAAAGGAAGAGGATATTAAGGGTTTAGTCATTTGCTGACAAACCTGGAGTTTGTTGCTGGTTTTGTTTGGTTTTTTTTTTTTTTACTTTTTCATGCTTTTATTAATGCTTAATATGTCAACAACCAGTCCAGTGGCTGGGAAGGGAAGTCTGTGCCGACGACTCAGTGCTGCTGCACTGTATTAGGCCTAAAGTCCAGCAGCCTCAGCTGAGCCCCAGGAGGGCTGCGTGGGGGAATGAGAGGATACAAGTGCCAGGGCAGGGCTTGAGAGCGAGCAGGGCCGAAGCCTGGAAACAAAAGAAAAAGGCAGGAAGGGGTTGATGATGCCTGTTTCCCATTCCCCTTTGAGCCCATCTTCAACCACCCTGAAGAACCTAGTTAAAACTTTTTTACAGCTTCCCCCATCATTGTGAGAAAGTCAGCCAGGGCCAGCACCACTGCCAGCGTTGATTGTAGCTGAAAAATGACTTGGGAGCCAGGTCGCTGGGCATGCCTTGGCTCTATCAGCTCTTCTTGCTCTTCTAAAGAGGTGATGAACAGCCTGGGCAGGATGTGCTGGGGACCATAAGGAGCCTGAAGGGAGCCAAGTGGCCCTGCATGGCTTATCATAGGGCCAGGAGGAGTGATGCTGTAAATGCTGGCTGACAGAGCTCACAACTTTTTCTCTTTTGCCCTGAAAAGCTGCAGCTCCTAACCTGAAAAAGAAAAGGTACCTGCTTGGGTGCCTTCTGAGCTCACCCTGCTTTAGGGACACCCTGAGCTGTCCTGCCCAATGCTGCTTGTCCATAGCCATCTCTAAAAGGGACAGGAGTCAGGCTAGTGCTTCATGCTTACAGGGTCTGGCACCTCAAGGGACTTCAATTTGGAGAGCACAGTGGATAGTGGGGGTTGAGCACAGCAGTACTTAATCCCCTCACCCTTTCTTTGGGGGTGTGCAGGAGAAAAGCCGTACCGCTGCAACATCTGTGGAGCGCAGTTCAACCGGCCGGCCAACCTGAAAACCCACACACGTATCCACTCTGGAGAGAAACCCTACAAGTGCGAGACCTGCGGGGCCAGATTTGTCCAGGTGCGTGTGGCCTCTGGGACCTGCAGTCAGTGCCTGGGGAGGTGGGACACGGCTGGACCTCCTGCCTGAGATTAGTGATGCTTCATGGCAGGGAGGAGGCTGATGGGCCACGCTCACTGCCTTGGGCAGCTCTTCCCATGGTGTTGTGGAATAAAGTGGGGCCACAAGTTTCATGTGGGCCAGTTTGGCTTAACAGGAAGCCTGATGGATGGTTTTAGCTCCTCTTCTCCATTTGCTGTTAAAGATTGGAGATATCAAACTTCAGACACATGTGACCTAGCTAGAACCCCTGGGTTGAGCAGAACCCTGCTCACAGTGGGGTGCCCGCATCCCTGGGGCTGTACTCACCTGGAGCTGCTCTCTCTCTCTAGGTGGCCCACCTCCGTGCTCACGTGCTCATTCACACTGGGGAGAAACCATACCCCTGTGAGATTTGTGGCACACGCTTCCGGCACCTGCAGACCCTCAAAAGTCACCTTCGAATCCACACAGGAGAGAAACCCTATCATGTGAGTGACTCTGCTTCTTTTTTGGGAGGTGGGAGGTGTCTCAGCAGGGACAGGGGAAAGATGCTGCCAAACTCAGGGGGCTGAAAAGACATCAAGGCGTTTGCTTGGGCTGGTTGTAGCATCCCAATGCCCTTTGCCAGCCTCACGATGCCCCATGCCAAGGTCACGTCTCTGCTCCTCGTGCCCCATCCCCCCCTCATGCATTAACTGGTGCCGATGTGGTATTTTGTCATGAGTGGCTGTGTTGGAAACACTGACGTGCTGCCCAGGCTGGGTACATCTTAGCTGCTCCTCTTTCCTTCCACTCCATCTGGAAGAAGGTCACACTTCTCCAAATAGCTGTGGCTTAAATTACAGCCACCCGCTGTGCGTGGGGATGGGGTCAAGGAGCCATCAGCCTGGCCAGGGGTCTCCTTTGCCAGTGGCACCTGTGACAAGCAAATAGTCTGCCCTGCCTTGTTGCAGCGCTGGGGGCTCCCAGCTCTTTGCTAAGACTTTTTCTGGATATCCCCATCTGCTAGAGATGGAATCAGAGAAGGGTTTATCATCCAAACATCCCTCTGGAGCCATCCAGCTTGACAGGGGTCAAAAGCAGCTCCTGAAATAGCCCTGTAGCTGGTTTGAACATCTGGTTAAGGAGCTTGGTGCTATGTCCATAAAAACCAAGGCCCCTTCCTAAGGGACCTCAACTTTTGTGCATTCCATAAACTTAAATGTGCTGCTGAAAGCCTGGGGTGGGGTTCCTGATGCTGGAAGAGGTGCCCACGCTGTGGGGACAGAACAACAGGACACAGAGCAAGCTTTAGGGACTCAAAGAAGGGCAACTCAGGGCCCCCAGGTGCTGTTTCAGCTTCCCCACTGCTGCTCCCCCTGCATCCTCACTTTTCCCCAACACCAGTGTAATGGGTGCAGCATCCCCGGAGTAGCGGGACGTGGGATCCCTGCCCTGAGGGGAAGGACGTGTCCCCTTACCATCGTATTTCTCACCTTCCACCTTTGCCTCTCGCCCCGTAGTGTGAGAAGTGCAACCTGCATTTCCGCCACAAAAGCCAGCTGCGGCTTCACCTCCGGCAGAAGCACGGGGCCATCACTAACACCAAGGTGCAGTACCGCATCTCGGCGAGCGAGGTGCCTCCGGAGCTCCCCAAAGCCTGCTGAAGGCAGAGGATTTCCCAGGAGGAGGTCGTCTTTGGGCAAAGGGGGTGGGTGGGAGAGAAGCTATCCAAAGGATACTTGTAACATTTTAAAAGAAAAAGGAGAAAAAAGGAAAAAAAAGAAAAAAAAAAAAGAAAGAAAAAAATATAATTTCATCACAAGATGGAGTGCCTCTAAACCCATACTGCAGATAGGTCGAAAAACATTAGAAATTTAAAGAGAAAAATTACAAATACACGGGTTTTATTTTTCCCAGTTATGTGAAACAAAAAGACAAATAAAATTATTCAGATCTTACTGTATATAAAACATAAAAAATAAGACTAGTCATTTTAAATGTCTGTGCAGTGGAGTGTTGATAAACTCTGGAGTCTAACCTTCACAGCCTTTGCCGTTTGAAGATGAGGAATGTAATGTTGATTTATGGGAACAGATTTTTTTCTTTTGTATGCAA
>VXBJ01004767.1:537079-631211 GCA_013400055.1 Nycticryphes semicollaris
TCACAGCGGGGGACTTGGAAACATCAGCTGGAAGGGGAGGGCCTGTCTGTGGGGTCAGGAGGGGCTGTGTAAGGAGGAGCTGGAAGGGGAGAGGAGGATGTGCTTTTCAACACACCATGGGACAAAAGTGGACGCAAAACAACCAAAGCTGCCTTGAATAGGTGGGAAAGTGGCTCCCAGAAGAGAAGAGGGCACCCAGCTCCTTTAGCTTGTCTCCCAGAGGACCAGATCTGCTGCACGTGAAGAAGCCCCCAGAAAAGCAAGGGCTGAGCTGGAGCCAGCATCTCTCTCCTCATGCTGTTTGATTTGTTTGGGCAGGATGGCTGCTCGGCAGCCTGCAGCAAGCACTTACCCACAGCAGGGCTGGCTTTTCATGGGGTGAGGACCTCTCAGCTGCAAAAACCCCTCTTTGCATGTATCCTCCTGGATCAGGAGCCTATTTTGCATCCTGCAGGTTGGTCTCATCCTGCTGACTGCTCAGCAAGGCTGAGCACTGGCAGAAGCCCTCACCAGCTTATTCATATTCAGTACAGGGCCCGAGAATGACAACAAATGGGGTAGTGTCTGGGCATTGGGAACAGCAAGAACCTGCTTTCCCACCTCATTCCTTTCCTCTCTCCCCAGTAGGTTTTAATGTTTAGTAAAGCTGGTTATGCTTAGGACGGGGTTTTGACACACATACTGTCCTCATTTGACACACATACTTAGGTTTCTCCCCTCTCTGTCGGAAGCTGCCTGTCTTTGAGCTCACTACCTCTCTGATTACTGCTGTTGTCACTTTTAGAAGTGGCTGGGCTGGGCTGACAGCCCTGCTTGCCCCGGACAAGCAGGCTGTGTAGCTGCGACCTCTATTTCCCATTGACTTGCTCAGCTGCGTTTGCAAAATAAATACAGCATTTTCCTGGATCACGGCTGTGTTTCCTTCTCCTGACAGAATTTTTTTTTTTAAACAGTGATGTCACAGCTTTTCCAGGCAGTTCAGCCAAAGTGATAGCAATCAGTCCTGTACTGTCCACAGGGCAGAGGTCTGGAGGCACCTGGCACAGCCAGCCCGTACTGCCAAGCCTCAGCACGGACGCTGTTTGCAGAGGCAGGAGAGCAGTCACAAAAAGAGCTGCCCTACAAGTGGTTGATGGCTGCAGAGCCCACGAGCACTGAACTGACCCTGCCCGTGTCAGTGCTGCTCAGTTATTTGCCCTTTGAAAACCCTGTTCCAGATACAGAGTTTGGCTCTTGCCAGAACCCAGAAGAAAGGACACCACCAAACCAATAAACTGGTGGCTTTCCAGGAAGTCTCCCAGAATGTGTTTGAGCAGCTCTTTTGGTACCCATCTCCCCCTCCTCCCATGCAAAGACCTGCCCATTAGATGGGGATGTGCTCAAGTTTTCTTTTTCTTAAAGTTGATTCTGCACTGAAGAAAAAAAACCCAACGTTGCCATGCTGCCAGCTCCTTTCCCATTTTGCTTCTCAGCACAGCCTCCGGGAAGGGCTGGCAGAGGAATGGGGATTCAGGTTTCCTGGGGCTGAGCAAGGATCAGGGCAGGGAGGTGCCCACAGCGATGCCACGAACCAGTGTGCTGAACGTTCTGCACTCACCAATTTATTCTCCAGCCTTTAGGCCTGGTTTTGGGGCTGAAAAACCCGTGTTGATGCAAAAAAAAAAATGACACTAAAGCATGAACGGTTAAAATGCAGGCACCAAGGTTGTGCTAAAGATTTTTTAAAATGCTAGACACCGTCGGCTCTCGCTTTCCCTCGGCAGGGTTGCTGGCCGGCTCGCCGCCGCCTTCTGCATCCCGCATCCCGCATCCCGTCTCCCCGGCCCCGCTCTGCCGAGCTCCGCACCGCCCCGGCGGGAGGGCTGCCGGCGCCCCGCTGTATTCTGCCGGGTCTCCACAAGAGGGCAGAAGAAGACGGAGTTTAAGCAAGGAGTCCCCGGAATAACGATACCGAGCCGAAACATAAATAAATAAATAAATAAATAAATGACAGCCCGACCTGGGACATCTGTTGCTGTCGGGGGAAAACCTTACAAGCCGGGGGAAGGTTTGCAAGCAGAAGGCAGGGGCTTGCCTGCAGTTTGCACAGGTACCAATATAGGTTAGGGGTGGACCTGCTGGAAAGCACTTCTGAGGAGAAGGATCTGGTGGTCCTGGCAGATTGGAAACTACCCATGAGCCAGCAATGTGTGCTTGTCGCCAAGAGGGCCAATGGAATCCTGGGCTGCGTAGGGAAGAGTGTGGAAAGTAGGTCGAGAGAGGTCATTCTTCCCCTCTACTCTGCACTGGAGAGGCCACAACTGGAATACTGCATCCAGTTCTGGGCTCCCCAGTTCAAGAGAGACAGGGAAATACTGAAGAGAGTCCAGCGTAGAGCAGCAAAGATGATGAAGGGATTGGAGCATCTCCCTTATGAGGAAAGGCTGAGAGAGCCAGGACCCTTTAGCCTGGGGAAGAGAAGGCTGAGGGGAGACCTTACTAATGCTTAAAAGTATATGAAGGGTAGGTTGCAGGAGGATGGAACTGGACCCTTTTCAGTGGTTCCCAGTGTCAGGACAAGGGGCAACCGGCACAAGTTGGAACACAGGAACTTCCATTTAAATATGAGGAAAAACTTCTTTATGGTGAAGGTGTCAGAGTCCTGGAACAGGCTGCCCAGGGAGGTTGTGGAATCCCCTTCTCTGGAGACCTCCAAGCCCTGCCTGGATGCAGTCCTGAGTGATGTGCTCTGGGCAATCCTGCTTTAGCAGGGGAGTGGGACTGGATGATCTCCAGAGGTGCCTTCCAACTCGGACAATTCTGTGATTCTCTGATTGTCCCCAGGGTCTCCTGATGTAGATCTGCTGTGGGGAATGACCAGCTGCAGCCCAAGGTGGCTGGGAGCAGCCTGAGTGCCACTGCAATCCCACGGACAGGATCCTGTGTCTCTGGGATTCACACTGCCTGTTCGTGGGGTTGGATTCAAGTGAGCATGGCCACCTGGAGCCACCTGGCCTGGCCTCTCTGAGAGGAGGCCACTGACACAGCTGGAGGGAAGGCAGGCCCAAATTCTTGCTGTGGAGATGGTCTATATAGAGGAGAATTAGAGAGAGAGAGAGAAAAAGCAGAGACCTGTATTATTTCTTGTGCTAACCCATCTGTATCCATCATCTCTTGCCTTACATTTGTAATTCCTTACAGCCTGGGCTTAATTCCTTACAACCTGTACAGTCCCTAAGACAGCCACATCCTTGGCTCCTGGTAGGCACCAGAGCAGTACAGGTAAATAGCCTGGTACTGCTTTTAGCTCATCCTGTTCACTTTTGCTTCTGTACATGCTTGTGCTGATCTTTACCATGTCTGACTTCAAGGGGGCTGCTTTCAGCCCTTCGGATGCTGTGGCAGCATCTGGGAAGCTGAGACCAGGAACGAATCTCAGGTAGCGGCAACAGAAATCCTGCAGACAGCTCAGGCTCTTAGACAGAAACATCAGAAAAATGAAGTAGCAGGATCTCTCCTCTATGAACCTCCACAGTCTGGCTCCTCTCTCACCTTACTGCCTGGAGCAGAAACACCAGAAGATTGTAATTAGTGGAGAGTCCAATTCTTTTGAATTTATGCCCAAGTTTTGCTATAGAAACAGCATTTTACCCAGAAACTTATCAGGTCTGTTGCAGATCCATGTACTATCCTGCCACCAGCACTCTCCACATAGCCCATCCAAAGGACACACAGTACCAGCTGGTAGTAGTTTCTCTCCCTTGTTGAGCTCTTGTTTCTCATTATCACTCAGGCACGACCGACTGCTCTTTCTCTGCTCATCCATATCTCCTGGGGTAGCATCTGCTCCCCACAAGGAAGCTGCTCCTTTTAGATTTTCAGCAAGGTGCAAGAGCTGCAGGACTGTGGTGGCTTCCTCACTGCCTCACAGGGTGGGCTGCACGTCCAGAGCCAGGATGAGGAATTCCATGGGCCTGGCTCCCAAATCACAGCTCGGCCCTAGCCACTTCAGTGCTAGAATATAAGAAAAAGAAGACATCCCTGTTGCCTAGGTAGTGATGCATGGCAAAACTGTCCTGCTGGTGAAAGCAGAGCTGAGAAAGTCTGGAGAGCATTTTGTAAGTGATAGGTGGGGAGGGGAGGTGTCATGAGAACCGATCTTGCGGCTGCGGTGACAGCAGAGGGCACGCTTTGCTGGTACAGTGCTGAGCGTGCAGCCTGTGCACACAGTCCTGGCCATTGCTGGGCTGCTCTGGATCTGCGGAGCAAGCTGGAAACGTGGGGGTAAGGGAGCAGTCACAGGAATTCAATACAATTCAATCATCTGCAAAGCTACATGCCCCACAGCACTGCGGCAGAAAGAAAGGAACAGAATCACCTTTGCTGCAGCTGAGAGGATGATGGATTTATCTGGCTGGGGAACGAGTATAAAAAAATTCAGAGTGCAGTGATCCCAGAGAGGAGCTGGGGGAGGGGGAACTGGTAAATCAATCTGCAACTTGTTCGCTGCTCCGTGCCTGTGCCAGAGTTATAAGGACGTCTGGAGGTCTGTCCTTACCTTGGAGACAGTCCAACAACGTATGGAGCACATGGACTCCCTTTCTCCACTCCTTCATTGCTAGTTCTGTCAGGGCAGCACAAGGTGGCTTTCTGAATCAAAGTGCATGTTTCCTTTTTCATTTAAATTGTATTTTCCTTTTATATTTTCTTTTATATGAAACATCAAAACTTTTTCAGTTGGAGATCAGAGCAATTGTCCCAAATTCTTCTTGGGATGACCAAGAATTTTGGTCCATCCAACATTTTATCTAGCAACAAGTCTCAGACCTAATGGGAACTCAGTTTCTCTCCTTTAAATAGGCTGAGATGTCTTTAGAGGAACTTTCCTACCAAAGCCCTGGTTGTGGTGCTGCCTCCACCAGCCTCAAAACCTCAGCTGAATCCCAGGAAGAGAAGACCAACCAAGGTGGGCACCAGAGCCATCCTGAGGCTGTTCTGGCTCAGCAAACAAGTCATTTCCTGATGCAGTGGAGGACCAGAGGGCAGAAAACAAGCACACCCTTTCTTTCCAGGTGAGCATCTGAAATTCAGTGAGACAAATCCAAGACATTTCCCTGCAGTAATTTTTTTCCTTTTGCTAGAGGGCACCAGTGTAATTCCTCCAGCCTCCCCTAGGAGCTTGGGGAAGCAGAGGGACAGCCACTCAGCTCCAGTGCTGCACAGAGAGGTGGAGTCAGACTCAACCAACGTGGTCTTCCAAACCTTGTCCCCACATGGCTGGACCAGCCACAGTAGACAGAGTAACCATCAAAACCAGGGATCTGCAATGTGTCTGAGGGTCTGTTCTTGCCTGGGATTACACTGTGGGGAGTGCTTCTCTCCAGCTGCACTGACATTGCTCCTCTTGGGCATTATTGCTCTGCAGCAGGTTGCCTTGCACTGCCAGATGGCCAGAGAGGTTTGGCAGGGCAGGGTTGCAGCGGATAACTGCTAAAATGAAAAACAAAGGGTGTGTGAAGACAGGGGCTAGCATGGAACAGCTCTGGGCTGAAAGTCTTTAGCAGGACTGGACTCATGAACACAGAGGTGCTGCCAGTAGCTGGAGAAGAATGGGATGCTGAGCAGCCTGGGTTTGGGCAGGACATCAAGAATGGTCTCTCAAAACCCCTTAAGGACTCAAGTCTGATATATTCCTCCAATTTACACCAGCATGACCACACCAGCCCTAAACACAAAACAGCCCTGCTGGCCTGCGCAGAGTCCATCCACCTCAGGCTGAGCTCTGCACTTCTGCAAAATCCCATTAAATGTGCCTGACTCCTGCTGGCTCCACACAAAGTTGGCAGGGAACAAGAAAGATGAGGAACTCATCAAAGAGGTTGTTCCTGCACTGTACCAACTTCTACAGCTCCCATCTCCGTGCTGGTGTACAGATGGGTTTTAATAGTGCTGTAGTGTAGCAGTTTTCCATCCCACATAGCAGTCCAAGTCGTCACTCCAGCCCCATCCCTACACCCTGGAAAACAGAGAAGTTGAACCAATCCCCATAGCACACCAGTGCAGATCCATGGCTGTGGCAGCCCAGGAAGCTGGTAGACATTCCTCCATGCTCAGGAGTAATGTGAATCCCAGTGTCCCCTTTCCTTTGGGGTGACAAGCTGAGTGGCAAAAATGTGTCAGGCTGGACGGTTACCTGCTGTGTGAAGTGGCAGATGACATCAGGTAACAGCTTCCAGTAGCCACAGTGGAGTCTGAAATAATCCAGTGCTGCCTCCCATTTCCATCTCTGCTCCTCCCCAATATGGCACCCAACAGGCTGCTCTGCCCTGACCATGGGAGCTGACATGAACTGCTGGGGACTGGGGGTCCTTTGCAAGGCAGGTCCAGGCTGGCACTGCAGCATGACACAGCCAGGTTGTGCTGTGCCAAGGAGAGGCTCAGGGCTACAAAAACAACCTATTTCCAGTGCAAGTAAACTGGGAGAACCCAGCTTGCTGCTGTTGGCACGGCTGAGAGAAGTGGGGAAATTACTGGTGCTGGGAGAAACCATCCCTAGAAAATCTCTCTTGAAGGCAGGAAAGAGGGCCAGGACAGGTTTGATGTCCTGGCACCTGCTACCTTGGCCATTTGCTATGCCATGCCTGCCTCTGCTTCTTTCACTGCAGGAGGAGGGAGACGCTGGCAGAGCTGCCAGCACAGGGAAATGGTAGAGAGAGAAGACATGGGACTTTTGGCCCTTGGAGCCAATCAGCTCTTTTTGTGTCCAAGACACTCCCGTTGGCCTTGGCAGGAGGCTATGTCCTATGCCCAAAACAAGGGAATGTCTGAACCAGAACAAAGGCTGATTTCTCTCTACCAGTTCCCTCAGGGCAACACCAGTACTAGAAGACAGACAGGGTCCCAAGGAGTGCAGGACTTGGCCTCATTCAGGTCAGACAGATGGGAAAAAGCTGGCTGTAAAAGTAGCACAAGTCAACCCAACAGACCAGGTCACCTGGGCTACAAATGAAGCTGGCTTCTGTCATGGGTGTCATTCATTTTGCACCATGATTTGGGGAGGACACAGAAGATGCTTACATGTGGCTGCCGATGTCTCCACAAAGGAAGGGAGGCACCATCCAGGGAGGACACAGTCTCAGTTCAGCCCAGAGATCTGCCTGGTCTGAAACCAATGACCAACACCAGTTCCTCTTGTTGGAATATAAAGCAGAGCTGGAACACTCTGGTTCAAGATTCATGATCACAGGTCAGCCTTAGCAAAACCAGCCAGCAGCACTGGGGTTGAAGTGAGAGGAGGTACATTAATCTGACATTGAATGAATCATCCCTTTGGAGATTACTGGAGACCTTTGTGCAGTACTTGGGTCCTTGTCTCCATGAGCCTTTGACTTTCCTCAGCAGCAAAATGAGACAGGAGACACCCCTTTTCTGGGTGGCAACAGAACCCCTTCCTGGCACATACTGCTCTGCTCCTTCCAGCTGGGAAAGAGCTGGAGAGGCCCATCCTTTGAGGTGACAGTGACTCGCAGCAGCTTTGCCCAGTGTGGGCATCAGCCAGCTCATGGGGACAGACTGGAGGAGTGGGAAAGACCAACAGGTGATTCCCCATGGGGCCAGCATGTCCAATGTCCTTGGGATGGAGACAGAGGCCCCTGCAAGCTCAGCCAGGGATCTGTACGACCCGACCTGGGCACTGATTTGTCACTGCTTCCCGGAGTGGCAGAGCTATGGCAGAGCTGGGGCACTCTCCCGGGAGGCTGCCGGTTGCCAGTGGAGCTGTCCCGACGGCTGCTGGAGCTGGACGGGGACAGGGATGGTGACAGAGTCTGGGCAAGGACCAGTGCGGGAGAACTCCACAGGGTCCAGAGAGGCAGACAGAATCTCCGGGGGCAGCTCAGCAACCCCTACAGCCTACTGGAGCCGGAACCAAATCCGTCTTTAAGGGAGGGACCCTTTCCAGCTCTCTGGACTCTGCAGCCGTTCTTAACCGACGGGGCGGGAAGGCGCGCTAGGGCGAAAGGCACCGGGATTGTTAGGGGGCTTCGCCCTGCGGCGTGGGGCTCAGACCGGCGGGGGTGGGCGGTGCACAGCTGGGACCCCCCACCGCCGCGCTGTGAGGAGGGAGCGGACGAGCAGAGTCGGGGGCTTTGGAGGAGCAATGATCTGGGGAGAAAAGGCGCCCGGGGCGACCTGTCAGCGGCTAGAGGAGGGTACTCGGGGGGCACAGTGAACGTTTGGCCGGCACCGGGCAGAACGGAGCATCCCCGGTCCCGACCCCTCCCGGTCCCGGGCAGGGACCCACCCCCGGCGGCGTGGGGCGAGGGGGGCGCCCCCGCCTTGACGTCAGGAGAAGGGTTTATAAAGGCGGCAGGAGGCGAGGAGATCCCCAACGCCGGAGCCGAGCAGCAGCGGAGCCGTCAAGCGCTTCCCCGCCGCCGCCTCTCCGCGCCCGACCCGCCGGCGAGATGCTGTCGTGCCGCCTCCAGTGTGCCCTGGCCCTGCTTTCCATCGCCCTGGCCCTCGGCACCGTCTCGGCCGCCCCCTCGGACCCGCGGCTCCGGCAGTTCCTGCAGAAGTCGCTGGCTGCCGCCGCCGGGAAGCAGGTGAGAGCCCCGCGACGGGGCGGGCATCCCTCGGGCACCCCGCTGGGCACCCCGACGGCCCTGCTGCAGACCCTCGCTTCTCCTCCAGAGACCCCCAGATTCCCCGTTGCAGACCCTCTGTTTCCCCAGCAGAGCCCCTGCCTGCTGCAGACCCCTCCAGTTGCCTACTAGGCACCCTCAGTACCCTCAGTGCAGACTTCCAGTTCCTTACCGGACCTCCCAGTGTCCCCGTTTTACATCCCAATTGCTTGCTGTAGATCCCGGTTCCCTGAGAGACCCCCTGATTCCCTGCTGGGGCAGAGATAGCGACAGGTTGGGCAACTGGGAGCAGGAAGAGGAGACACCCCCCCAGCCCAGCCCAGTCCCAGCTGGGTGCTGGTGGGGAATAAGGAGCAGCCACTGCTGGGGCAAAGCCCATGGTGAAGCTCTCCAGGGCTTTTCCAGGGCACTGAATCAATACAGATGCCCCTGTGCAAGGGAGCAGCCAGGGCTTGGAAGGGCAAGAGTTAAAATAACCCCCAGTGAGAGGGTGACCTGACTTAGCTCCCCCAAAGACCTTTCCCGTGTCACTTAGCATCAGCCTCGCAGCATTCTTACTGAGTCTGGTACAGCATGCTGGAGCAGTGGGAAGGGAAGGTGATATGGTGCTCAGATGAGTTCATTCCCTGCCAAGACTGGGATAGTGGTCTCTTCCCCACACCAGTTAAGTGTCAGAGGTCTTCTGCTCCACTTCATTGTGTAGGCACAGGTACTGCGTAGCAGCTGTCAGGATGGGCTCTTTGGAAAGCTGGGGCTCCCCTTCTCCATAGTTCTGCATATCTCTAATGTGGGCACAAAAGTATCTTAGAAGGACAGAGTGGTGAGTCCCCAGCAGCCAAAGAGTAATTGTGGGCTCTCTCTCTCTTTCTCTCCTTTCTGCCCCAAGGAACTGGCCAAGTACTTTTTGGCAGAACTGCTCTCAGAGCCAAGCCAGACAGAAAATGAAGCCCTGGAATCTGAGGACTTGTCCCGAGGGGCTGAGCAGGATGAAGTGAGACTGGAGCTGGAGCGCTCGGCTAACTCAAACCCCGCTCTGGCACCCCGGGAACGCAAAGCGGGCTGCAAGAACTTCTTCTGGAAAACTTTCACATCCTGTTAGCTTTTGAAACCCACCTCTTCTCCCCATCCATCCCTGCCTTCTTCCTAGCCCCCCGCCCTGAGCAGAACCTTCACCACAAGAGGCGAAGACTGTAAATACACAATCCACGGTTATGGTGAAATTAAACAAACAAGGAAAATTTGAGTTTGATTTCCAGTTGTTTTAATAAAACTTTCTGTTCCAATTGTACATGATTTGCTTGAGTTGTGATTTCTGACTAGTTCTTTGATGACATTCACTCTGCAACTCTTTCAAATGTACTATTTTTAATTCTTTGTTGCAATAAAGTTTATGTTTCAAACAGTGATGCTGAGATTTGGTGGTCAGTGAGAAAAGCTAAGTCACCTCTCAGGCTGCTCAAAACGTTGCCCATCTCAGGGCATCAGCAGCAAACGGCATCCACATGCATGCATATGCACACACCCAATATCTCTTAAAGTGATTTTTTCTTTTTTATTATTTTTTTTTGCTGTGGTCTTTCTAAGGGATCTAGAGACGCAGTGGCATTTTAGATATCAAATCCCTGTAATTGTGGCTGAGTCAAATCCACAGCACTGGCACTTCAGTCAGTCTAGAGAATTTACACCCATCACCAGAGGCATCACTATAAATCACAGCTGTGTATTCCAAGTGATGAGGATTATAAAAGCGGTTCACAGTACAACTTTCCCCACACATACCTCATTCCCTCCTCAGCCACAAAGACTAAAAGGTTTTCTTACCTGGCATGTTATACTCCTTGCAACAACCCTGACAAGCACTGCTTCTGGGATTCCTTTGGAAAGTTTTCCTTTGTTCTGCTGCGCAGGGAGAGATTCTGCATCCCTATAAAGCAGGGATTTTAAACCCATGTCATCAGCCCCTCTGCATCTAATAAATCAGTTACAGTAGCTTTTCTACGTGCTACATCATCCTTAAAGCCAATATTAAAAGGTTCAGTAGGGTAGGAGGTAGCATCGGGAAAAAGTCATGCCTCTGTCAATGGAAGAGAAAATCTTCATGCTTTTGTGGAGTCTCTTCCTTTTCTGGCCATGCTGGTTTTGTGACAGGCAATCGTGGGTGAGCTGGAGCTGCAGAGCACGCATCCTGCCTGGGGGACAGGTTTCACTTTGGTGAGAAATTCATAAATGAGGATTAAAGGTAAAAAACATTTTGTCGCCCTCATATGTGAACAAAAGGTGAAAAATGGAGGATCTGGGAGCTGTTCATGGGCAGAGGGCTAAGTGTGAAGTGGATTCCCCAACCGAGGGTGGGGTGCTGAGCAGCAGCTCTCAGTGGGGCATCATTCTTGATGGCTCATGGGCCATTTCCTTAATTCTTCGTCTGCGCCTCCTTTCCCTGTGGGCAGCAGTTTGTTAGATTCAAGCTGTGGGCAGGTGAATCCCTCGTCATTGGGAACTATAGCAGTGTCGATGTGAAACCCCAGCCCTGCTACATTTGCTCACCACAAGGCTTGGCTGGGATGCTCCACAGCTAACTGGCAACAGGCAAGGGCAGCTGGGGACGTGCATGGGGAGGGAAGCTGCTGGCACCATCCCCTCCGAGCCCACAGAGGCAGGACTGGATGCTTCCGTCCCTCCATGGAGCAGGGCAGCTGTAGCTGCAACCTATGCCCCAGGACACCCTTTTTCACCCTCTGGATTTCTGCGGTGCAGCTGTGGAGGGTGCAGGGTTAACTCACTCTGGGAGGGGGCAAAGGCTGGCACTGCTGGGGGAGAAGCCTCCAAAAAAAGGGCAGGTAATGCAGATCACTTCTCAGTCCCAAAAGCAGAGAGAGTGAGAACAAGACACAATTTGAAAGTGTGGAGACAGACTTTCTGAGGAGAGAGCAATGGTCCTAGCTCAAGTCTGATTCCTTTGCTGCTGTGCATTGTCAAGGGAACAAATTTTAGGGGATTCAGTAAAGCAAAGACTTCCCCATCCCTGGCTCCTCTCTCCTGCCTTGACTGAGGTTCCACTTTGCTTCCAAAAAGCCGCTAATTTTTCAGTTCTCAAGACAGCAGCTACAGGAACAAAAAGGGGGTGAACGTGCCGGGGGCTTGAATATTCTTATGCACTGAGTCCATCTTTCACTGGATATAAATAGACTACTACTCGCCTGAGGCTTTTCCTCCTGGTCACTATGTTCAGCAAGTGCTTCTGAAGGGAGTTTAATCCTGCCAATTGCTGTAGTGAAACCCATCACAAACAGGGATGCGGATGATCCTCAAGCACAAGCAGGAATTAAAGGCAGTGATTCACACGCTACACCAGCCTGTTTCAGCAATACAGCTGGCGTCACATCACGGCAGCTCCTGCGAAGCTTAATGAAGATATACTGGTGGAGGCATGTGCGAACGTCCTCGGTTCAGAGGCAGAAAGACAAACCTGCTCCTTCCATCAACTCCTGGAGCTGCTGGAGTTTGGGGAGATGGCTCCAAGGACATTAAATACAGTGTCACTGTATGCAATTGCACTGCGGCAGTGCCAGCCATCCCAGGTGCTGGAGCTGTACAAACACAATGCAAGAAACAGTCTTGCCCTGCCGAGCTGAAAAGAGGAGAAAGACAAAGAAAGATTTATTGCTTCTCTTTGATAGGTAGGAATTATGGTCTAAAGGGATTAAATGACTATATTTAATCTCTCCCCACACAGCCACAAAAAAGTGTCCTGGGCTGCGGAGACTCTTGCTGGGCAAGGCTGAATCTGGGATTCAGAAGGCCAGAGCTGCTGAAGGGGAGAGCAATTTTTGTGAGAGGTTTTCAAGCGATGTTCTCTGCAGCTCCATGGAGGAGCAGCCTCAGCACAGGCCTGAGGGAGGTTAGGGGCCCTAATAATCCGCAGACGACTGATTCATCTCCCCTCTTGCACTCAGTGTCACGGGCAGACCCAGAGCAATCCCCTCTCCGGCAGGTACCTTCAACCCTGTGATTCATCTGAGGCAGCGCAGGGAAACATCCATGAGGAACCACATAAAAGGGATTGAAACTGCTGTCTGAAGAGACACTTTTAATGAAACCCAGAAAAGGTTGTATAAGGCCTGAAAACACACATCCCCCAATGGGAAGTCGGTGATGAGCTTCTCAGCCTTCCCCAGCAACAAACTCTCCAACTAACAATACCAGGAGGGGTAATTCACCCCCAGCAAGCAGACCAGGATTTTTTTTTATGTCCAGCCCAAATTGGTAAATAAGACAAATCTTCCTTAGCCCAGAAGGCTTGTTGGTGACAGACAGCTTGAAGCCATCCTAGCTGTGGCGCAGAGGAAATAATTGAGGGATTCAGATTCCCTAGCCTGGGTCCACTCTGGCACCAGGTTACTTCTTTTGTCTCTGTAGAAAAGATCAAAGATCAGGAGCCTGGACCCATGGGCACAACTACCCTTCATCCAGAACAGCCTGTAAGATGCTCTGCACTGCCCTTGCATTTACTCTGCCTCTGTGGATCTTAGCAAGCGTTACATCATTGCTCTGATCCACAGCCACCGGGAGCATCTCAGATTCCCAGACCTCTGCTCTCACCACAGGAATCTTCTTCCCTTTTATCCTGCCCAACTCCCAGCACCTCTGGGGAGCAGCAGAGCGACCCCAGCTCCCATACGGATCAGCGCCAGGCACTTGGAAAAAGCACTTGCTGCTGCAACCGAGTCCTAATTCTCTGAAAGCAAAGCAGCAGGATGTTTATTGACCAGGGTGAGAAAAGCTATACCTAGGCAATAAAAGTTATTATGATAAAGGAACAAACTGTACTCTCTGCTCTCTGAACACCTTCTGACTCTTTGACAGCTTCTTACCAGAATAATGCAATAAAACTCACAGACACTGAGCATCTTCTTTGTCTTTTTTTTTTTAATTTTTAATTATTTGTTACTTTTGTTAACACTCAGTGACACTTCTGAGAATAGCTGCTTGGCCAGGTGGTGTAAGTATCTCAGAAGACATTTCAGGAGACTTGCCCTGTAAACAACTTGTAGAACACCAAAAAATTGTCACCAAAAAATCACCAAGCTCAGATTTTTCATGTGTATAGTACAAATGCCAGTTTGTGTCATGAACTAATATTTCATAGAACCATAGAACCATAGAATCTTTCAGGTTGGAAGAGACCCTTGGGACCATCGAGTCCAATCATCAGCCCTACTCTATAAATTCATCCCCTACACCATATCTCCCAACACCACATCTAAATGACTCTTAAATACATTCAGGGATGGAGACTCAATCACCTTCCTGGGCAGCCTATTCCAGGGTCTGACCACCCCTTCTGTGAAAAATTCTTTCCTAAAATGATCAGCCTAAACCTACCCTGTTGCAGCTTGAAGCCATTCCCTCTTGTTCTATCACTAATCACCTGTGAGAAGAGACCAGCACCAACCTCTCTACAATGTCCTTTCAAGTAGTTGTAGAGAGCAATGGGGGCTCCCCTCAGCCTCCTCTTCCTCTAACTAAACAGTCCCAGCAAAGATTTCCAACATCATCTGACAAAGAAACCCCCCTTGTCATTCAGTTAACAAAATTAATGAAGGTCCCCAGTATTTTCTACAGAGTGATTCTCTGAGAAAGCATAAAATGATGCATTGAAATTCACGCTTTTCTCAGCTCCTGGGTTGGCTGCTGGAACAGAGGGAGAGGAACGTGGTCCCACACATGACCAGGAGAGCATCCCTTCTGATGCTCTCTGATGCCTGTCTCCCCCTCCGTGCAGCTGGCCCTTGCTGCCAGCAGCCTGCACCCCTCCAAGGAGGGAGGAAACATTCCTTGTCTCCCACCCTGCCAAAGCATTCCCAGGAGGTGAGCTGAGAGATGCTCCCAGGCCCTCCCTTACTCGTCCCTCAGCCCTTGTTAGGAGATTCCCCAGGCACAGAGCAGAAGTCAGTGAATCCCTGCTGTGCCCCAAGGTAGGGCATGTGATTTCTTACACAGCTCTGTGTTCTGCCTTCAAGGGAAAAAAAAAATCTCCTTTTCCTCAGGACTGAGGTTTAAGGAAGAAAAAGGATCCCCTTGGAAATCAGATGTTATATTTGCAAGGCTCTTTTGTAAAACTTCACTGTTGCCTCTTTTCTTCCCTATTTTACTCTTGTGCTTGTCAGTGTTTGCAATACTTCCCAGAAGCTCAAACACAATATTTCTTTCCCTGCTGCCCTGCTCCCCATGCCAGTCTCTTCCCTCAAGGGTGCAATGTGGGGGGACATGGCTGAGCACGAGCCCAGGAATGGGGTGCACTGCAGCCAGCAGAGAGAGCCAAAGAGCACAGATTGTCCTATTTATGGTCTGTAGTTGTACCTGCAGAAGCTCAGGATGGGTGTCCTTTGTGCCAGGACCTGTCCGAGCTCTGGAGAGAGTCCTGCTGCAGGGACACAGGTTGGGGACAGGAGTCCTGCAAAGAGGTTCTTTCCCTGGAGCAGCGGTGTTGGGGGCCAGAGACCTGGGGGAATTCAGGAAGTGTTGCTGCACTGGTGAAGATTGTTCCCCAAAACTAAGTGCCTGCTTTTCATTTCTAAAGGGCATTTCTTATCTCAGAGTTGCTAATTTTTAACAGGTTAGAAGAAAGCTAAATAACATGTAAGTAAGTGAACTGTTCTACCTAGGGTTAAATGTGGTGGTGGTGTTCTAATGACAACCTGTAAGTAACCTTCCACACAAACCTTACTCAGTTTTTGCTGTTGTTCAGCATCCAAAAAACCTCATTATTCCCTCAGCTCTGCTGAAACTTCACAGTCTAAGCAGCAAAAACAGGGCAGAGGGAGGAAGGACTATGTCTAGTTAAAGGTTCAGGACACCAAGTGGCCTGTGGTGATGGCACTTTGGCACAATGTGTGGCAGTCACACTGTTTCTGGGACACAAAGGCCCCAGGCTGCAGGAGACTGGACCTTTCAGAGCTTGAATAAACAGCCCCTGGAGGCAATGGAGGCTGGAAGTGATGTTACCTGTGCTGATGTGTTCTCCTCCCAGCTGCAAGAAGTAGTCCTGGACTTTGGAGGCTCTGGCCCTACTGAGAGAAGAGTGGTTGTGGCAATGGGACATCACCACACTGGTGTCGCTCTCCACAAGCTGTCCCTCCATTACAGCCAGGGTTGCACCAATCTTACAATGGCCAGTGGTTACTTGAGCTCCACGCACCCCACCAGGAGGGGCCCAAAGCTGCTGCCCTAACATCTCCATCCCCTTGGCATGGCTTAGTGGCAGGGGCACCCAGTGATGCTCTCTTGCTCCTAGGTTAGGGTCTTTGGAAGGAAACCTCACCATCCCTGGAAGGACAGAGGCCAACAGCAAGCAGGAAGATTTGGTCCAAGCAACAGGTTTGAACCTGAGCTCTCAGCAGAAGAGTGTGGGGAAAAGACAGCCATGAATCTCCCTGTGTACAGCATTTGAAAAACAGTGACTGGAAAGAGACATTTTTCAGTGTGGGTACCCTTCAGAAGACTGTCAGACAGGCAAAGAAAGGTGAGATACCACACCAAGTCCTGGTGAGACTGCTGTCATGGAAGCGCAAGGAAACTCCAGGTGATGCAGAAGAAACATAACACCATCTCTTTTCTAGCCCTGAACGGAAACTTCTCCAGACTATCTTCTCAAATTGTCCTGGAAAGTGTGGTGGAAATGGTGGGAGATGTGTAAGCAACAATGCTCAATATAGCCCTGACAGCTATAGCAGAGGCTTGTTCATTGTCTAGGACTGCAAAGACAGCCATGCTGTTGGCCTTCTCACAGAATAACTCCAGGATCTGTTCCAAGGTTTTGGACCGTCTGTCAAATGAAATTCTGGAGTTTGACTTTGCTGTGATGGAAGCCAAGGCACTGGTCAATACAATGAAGATTGCTCTTGCTGCTGTTTGCTCAGGTGTGCAGACATCAGCCATCACCTTGCTGGGCGCTATTTTCCTGTACATGGGAGAGCACTAATGGAGAGTAAAGAGCTGCCCCTTTTCCCCCACATAGTTGCTGAGACAGAGAAGCAGCATGGGCAAGTTCCACCAAGGGCCTAAGGCAACCGGTGTTCATCATGCTGCTCTAAATATTATGGTTGCAACTCACAAAACTCTTGGGGAAACCCTGTTCAAAATGGTGGAGGATTTCATGAAGAACATAGGAGGTTGGCGGACAAATTGCAAAACAAGAACTTGGCAGGTCAATAGTTTCTCCAGCAAAGCATCTCAGTGAGAAACCTCAGCATGATTCAAACACAAGATCTGAAGTCACCTGTCAGTATGCAGGAGATCTTCCCTCAAAGCTGGAGCTGACAAGTTCTCAAGGAGGAAATTTCATCATGGTAGATTTGGCTACCCATACACTGCCTCCACATGTAGTGAGCAAGCGAGCAGGCTGGTCTCCAGAAAATACAATTTCTTTAGACTGAAGGATATAATTCAGTTTAGAAATGATCTCTGAATTCCATACCCTGCCCATCTCAGACACTGATGACACATCATAACATCACCTCCACCATTAATTCCCTTATTTGTTACATTAGCAGTGATAATACTGACACCAATACCTAGGAAATGAAGGAAACTGAGGAGATCCCGAGCCAGAAGAGCAAAACAGAAACGAGGTCTGGACACTCTGAGCTCCTTGTGGCCAGCTTTCAATCACTCAAGTTTATCAACCAGCAAAAGGAAGCAGATAAGAAATGGGGAAGAAACAAATCATTCTGTGATGTAACTGTGTCATCCAGGCCTGTAACTGTCTTCCAGGAGAAGAAATTGGTCAAGAGGTCTCAGTGGGACTGCTTAAGGATATAATGAACAATCTCTTTACCTTACTGCTAGGCTTCCTGGATGGAGACCTAGAGGAAGATCAGAAGTTCATACTGTCCATTAATGTCCTTATGAAGAGAGTGTTGGAAAAATCAGACCAGAGGATTATTTGTGTCTTGCTGAAGCTGTTCCGAGGCAGTCTGACTGCTGAGGGCAGCCCGGGTAAGTTTTCTGACCTGCTGGCCAAATGCCTGTGGAGGACCATGTGGTTTCTCCCAGGCACCATCAGCTGTATGAACCTAGATGAAATCCTGATGGATATCCAGATATTCATGAAGTGGGAAAACTGAGGCAGCGCACAAACTCCTGCTGTGGACCTTAAAAACTCTTCTGCACAACTTGTGCAAGCTGAAAGAAGTGAATATCCTGGACCACCTCATCCTGACTGAGGGTGCGGCTGGCTCTGAGGTGGAAGCTTACCTCCAAAAGATCATCAGACCTACTGTCAATCAGATGGCAAAAGAAACAGCTGTAGGAAAAGGAGAGGGTGTCCCCTGAGCAGCCTGCAGGGTTGGAAAGGACAAAGCAGGTGGTGTTTTAGCATCTTCTAGACAATTTGCTCCAAGGAGAGCTTGAGGGACGGTCTAGAGGAGTTATCTGAATGTAAGAAAAAATGACCTGAGGGAAAGTTGTGGTCTTTCCTAGAAATCATATCCCACTTCTTGCAGAGCTATGTGAAGCTAAGTTTGGCCATCATCCAGACAGAACAGGACACCAAAGAGCATCTTCCTTCTCCTCCCTTGGGGATGTGGGATGTAGCCTGATTTGGAAGCACTTCCCCTTAGATCAACAGGGATCCCAGGAGAGACCATAAAGGAGAAAGAGATGATGCCATCTTGCCACCTGGAAAACCTGCCACTCACCTGCAGAGGCAATACAGTCTCGAATGCACGACAGCTCATGGCAGGCTCCCTGCCAGTCAGCTCCTTCCCCAGGAGCTGGTCTGAGTTTCTGGTTGAAGTCCCTGTAGCTGTTGTCCTGAAGAACAAAGAGTGAGGCTGGTAGCACTGGGGGACATGTGCTCAGCTGGGGAATTTTAAAAGCATGTATATATCTGTGGAGATGTCGCTCCAGCTCAGGCTGGGCTCCGCAGGTCAGCATGGAGAGGCTGATCCCTTCCCCAAGGGGTGCAGGTAAATAGAAAGAAGAGTGAATTGCTGCTCTTCCCAAAGCCAGAGAGGAGATAAGTCTTAAAATCAGAAGAGATGCAACCCAAGCAAAGGCAAGCGAGTCTCTCCAGTTTCCTGGGCGCTACAGGAAACAGCTATAGGTCTTCCTTGGCTCCAGAGCTCAAAGCTTTCATGTTTCCATGTCATAGCACGAGTTTCTAGCTTTTAAAATAATAAATTGGCTGAGACTGATGCCATGGTGCAAACTGAACCCAGAGCATGAAAATCTGGCCAAGGCACAGGACAGAGAAACAGTCAGGGTGTTGACCCTGCCTAGACAACCTCCACAGGGATCATTATGACACGGGATTTTCTAGCAGTCAAAACATTCAGGGCCAGAAACATATCAGACCAAGAGTGCCCTGGTTTCCAGCTGGGACTCGCCTGAAGAGTTCAGGGCTCTCAAACAGCCTCTCTGCCTTCTGCACAGTGACCACCAGTTGCGCAGTGAGCCTCCCAAAGGCAAAGGTTGCAATAGGAAATTCATTAGGGAAAGTGATTTGTACCAGTTTCTGTTTCTCTTCAGTAAAATCAATAAGACACAGACTTTCAAACCCACTTCCCCATGTCAAACTGAAAGAGTTCAAGAGAGCAGAGTTGCTTGGGACAGCTGCAGAATGCCAATGCCACATCCCAGTCCACATTTCCCAAGGAACACGCTGCATTGCTCATGTAAAACCATCTTGATTTGTCTTAAACATCCCTCTTGCCTGTTAAGTTCCCGAAGGTAGAAGTCCTCAGCTTTGTGTCAGGTTTAACAGTAAGCACTTCAAGGATGCTCACTAAATTATAGGACTTATTTACTGACAGACAATTCGGCCAATTACAAAATGCTATTACGCATTTGTACTCAGGCAGAGCAAGCTAGCTGCCTGGTGAACATGGCAAACCAATATTTTAATTAAAATAAGAAAAAGGGAACACACAGTCTGATTACTGGCCAACAAGAAAAATACACCCCAGAGATCTCAAAATGTAATTACCCTTTCTGAATGGCCAAAAAGGCTTATTCGCTGCAGACCGTAATTCTCTCTAAAGCTGCTGCAAAGTCATAGCCACCCCCCAACCTACTCCATTTATCCAGTGCTCTACCTGCCAAGGGACTGGTCCAGTCCCCTTGAAATCAGGTTCTGGTATATCCATATCTATTTCCTGCCTTATTTTCTGACTGGGTAACTGGAGGATTCACAATGAGAACATGGCTGAAGCCTCTACAGTTTCTATTCTTTGATTCCTTCCTGCTCTGTCCTTGGGATGTCCTCTCTTTTTGTGCAAAAGGACTTAAGCTTTGAGGCTGGAGTGGAGCTGTGTAGTTTACGTGCAACACAACTGGGTGCCCTTTATGTGGCCTTCCAAAAGTAAGTTCATATTCATGCTGAGCTCTGAGGTCAGATGACTGGACGAGCTGCTCAAAGAGGTTTCCTTCAACACTGTGCTCCCTTTTTGCTGGTAGCCAGTGCCCCATGAGCTTTTATAGCTTCCCCTATGGAAATGCTCTGTATGGATGGCATGAGCATCATTCCAGCACAGTTACCAGGGAGTGCTGTCCATCTACTGCCCTGTCACTCAGTCCACACCAAAACTTGCCCAGGAATAGTGTTCCCCTTGCAAAAGCCTCCCTGGCAGTGTGCCATCCTCAGGCTGTCCTGCTGACCCATGCTGCAGCTGCTCTGCTGCATCTGGCACACTGCAAGAGCAAAAGTCATTAACCAGCAGACAGCACCGATACGATGAGGTCCCACGCTATGTTGTAGCCAGGGCAGAGAGGCAGGCTCCTCTTCTGTAACACTGAAGGCCTGATCCATTCCTTAAGGTTTCAGAGGCTGTAAATATGGGGCAAAATCAAGCGTATGGAAGCCTTGCAGTATTTGCCAGGCAGGTAGACTATTCATCGTGATGCATCACCTTATCAGAGGGCCTCAGGGTCCTTGTCAGCAATCAGAAACTTCCCATAGTGGGTGCAGCACAAAGTCACAGCAAGTACCAGTCCCCGTCCTGCAGATATTACATGTGATAGGAGATAAGTACATCAGCAGAGATGCCCTGGAGTCCTCCAGGAGCTAGCTGAGCTACCTCTTGAATATTCTCAGCATGCTCTCACACATGCACAGCCCCCGAGCAGCAATCAGGAATGCCCTGAACATCAGGATGGAGATCTGCAAGGTATCCTTGCTCGAACCTCCTTGCCCCTGGCAGAAAACAACATGCAATGGGGTATCATGGTGCTCATTCTGGACTTTACCCAACAGTCACAGTGTTGTTAAGAAAGAGAGCAACACTTTGAAAATGTGCTTTGCACTCAGATCCAGACAGTGGAGGCCTGTGCCCTGAAAAAGCTATTTCTGTACATGGAACCTGGCATGCCAGGAAATTGTGCCTTCTGCCTGGGAAATTTTACACTCTTAGAAAGTCCCCCAGAGACAGAGGAGCAGGTTCCTGCCCACGTAGCAGCGGTTAAGGAATGGGTCCCAACACACAGGATGAAACCTCGGGGTCCTGCAGTGCTCCTGCTAGCATCACATCCTGAGGTTTGCTGGATGACGATTCAATTTTCCCCCATTCTACTCACCTCCCAGACAGCCAGTCCTCCCGGCTGTTCATCCTTCCCCCCAGCCCTGGGGAAGAGCAAAGAGCAAAAGAGCACCGGGGTCAGAAGGCAAAGGAGAGCTGCAAAGAGCTCATAAGGGAGAGCTGACCTGGTGCCTTTTGCTCTTTCCTAGTTCAGCCCTCTTCCATTTGCCAGAATCATGACCAAACTGCATGCTCAGGAGACAGCAGGGTCAGGGAGATCAATGAATTATAAATAAATACAGTATAAACAAATCAATCAGAAGGATAAAAACATTCGACAGAGCCACACTAATTAAAAATATAATAACCCAGATAGCGGACATTTATTTAAAATGGTGCAATTACAGCTTTTAATCATCTGGATTTAAATTAACAGCAGCAGCGAAGTGGCTGTGCAAATGTGTTCTCTGTAATGAACTGATATTAGAAAGCCAGCTTGGTGATCTCCCCCCCTCTCAGGCTAATTTTCCCTCCTCTCGTTGTAAAATAACCTTTTGGTGTCGTTCTCTTGTAGAATCTTGAAGATGAAGACACAATATTGGAGCTAAATTAAATCCCCTTCACATATTTTGCTTCTTTCAAGCTGCAAAAAGTGCTGGTATCAGTCATTCAGTCTCTAATGCTGACGCAACCACACTTGAGAAGAACATCTGGGGGGCCCAAGAGTCATTATAGGGAAAATAAAATCCTATATTACAATCAGTCAGCAATTAAAAGGCAGGATGCAGGAGGGCAAATCCTGCAAGATGCTCAGCAGACTTGGTGGGAAAACCAAATGGTAGACTTGTGATGCTCTGAGGCTCTTTTCTTCTTCACTGGGTCGATTAAGAGGAGGCTAGAAAATTTCTAAATCTGCTCCTGCCCAGTACAAATGGCCTTGGAAGTAGCTGGTGTTAATTCAGGTCAGAGCTGATCCACCTACTCACCTCCACCTAGCCTGGTCTGCAGAGCTGTGGAGCCAGCCTTGCCTTGACAGATTTACAGACACATGGCAAGAAAAACTGCTGAAGGCAAAGCGTCCAGCCAGGGCTGTCCTGAGGTGGGTTTGAACTATCAGCCAAGGAGAGGCAATTCTCCACTGGCTGCAAAAGCTCTCATGGACTGCAGCCTCCCCTCCCGGCCAACCAGCACACCTGGGTCTGCTCTGCCACTGCCTTTGCTCTGTCCCCTTGTCACACACTGCACAGGGAAAGTCACAGCAGGGCAGAAACATTCCAAAAAGCTCCTGAGCTCAAGACTCAGCTTCCAGCAATGCCCCTGACATGTCTGTCCCACAGCCCATGCTGGTGACAGTGTGGTGCTGGTCCTGCTCACAGCGTTAGGATGCTCCAAATCTCAGCTGCATTTGCTTAAAGGCTGCAAGGAAAAGGAAAAGAAGGAAAAAAAAAAAAAAACACAAAAAAAACATGGGGATAAAATTCATTTTGGAAGCACGGAAAGATTTCTGTGTGGGAAATGAACACCACACACAGAGAGCGTACGTGTGACTCTGTGTCTGCGTCTGTACATGCCTACACACGTCCTTCTGCCTGCGTAAGTCACGGCTCCTTCTGCTCACCCACTCCCAGATTTTGGCCACTGTCACCAAGCACAGTTACCTACCTGCACCCATAGTCCTGAGCACACGATGAAAGTCAGGAGCCCTTTGGAAAGGGAATTTCATCTCTCTAATTAGCACCAAACCCTCCTCTCTTTCCTGTTTACCCAAAGGGTGTGCAAACATACAGCGAGAGCGCGAGTCACGCAGTCCTCACTACCACAACAGGCCATGTCATTACCTGGCCTGCACATTAAGATTAATAAATATTAACTTTACTTGTGTTTTTACTGTCCACCTAAGATGGAAACAATGAGCTTTACTACTTAATCAAATTAGAGCTATAAAATTATTTCCCTTTTAGAAGGTTCATTTCTGTTTTGCTGGCAATTAATGTTGATGATTTGAGCCCCATCTTTAAAACATTTTGAAATGCAGAAAATGGCAGAAGTGCCACGGTGCATTAATGGAGCCATAATATACATCAGGTAATAAAGCATGAAGAGTCTGTTTACTTTGAGTGTGCTAATTATTTGAGAGCTTTTTTAAAAAAACAAACCTGACATGTGAAAATGTTCATTTCATTTGAATTAATTTACAAAGAAAGAAAAAAAAAGCACCAACCCCTCCTCTCTTTCTGAAATATTGCTTTAAAATTCCCTGCAGCCAGGCCCCAGGCAGACACTGAGAAGCAAATCTTGCTTTTCTCTCTTCAGGGTGTGCAGGGCAGGGGGAACCACTGGAACACTGGACTGGATGCTCACACAGCTGCTCCTGCACCCTCTCTGAAAATGCCTCAAGGAATCAATGCACCTTGTCATAGGAGGGAAACTCCCACCCCTCGCTGACCTGCAGGGGACAGAGATATTGTCATTGTCAGCTCTAAGAGACCCCAAACCATTAGCACCACAAAGAAAGTACTTGGCAGCTGTACCTTAGTCTGGGACCCAACTCTCTGGTGAGCCAGACTGCATCTCTTGTGGCTTCCTTGCTTCTGCAGAACTAGGACGGTTTAATTCCTCTTATTTTCAAATCCGCACCAAAGCAACAGCACAAATGAGGTAGGATGGGACCTCTGGAGGTCTCTGGTCCTATCCTCTGCACAAAGGGACCAACTTCAAAGTTAGGTCATGTTGCTCTGAGCCACGTGCTGCTGAGTATTTAGTACCTCCAAAAACAGATTTCCCCACCATTGTCCTGTCCTGGGGCTGCAATGCTCTTTATGAAGCTGTTTTTTCACTACACTTCGTTGGCATTGCCTTTGCTGTAGCCTGTGCCCATGGCCTGTTGTCCTGTTGTTGTGTAACTCTGAGGACAATCTGGTTCCAGCCTCTCAACTCATTGATGGCAGCTGTAGCTAGCAGAGAGATCCTCCTTATCCTCCTCATCTTCAGGCTCAAACAAATCCAACTCTTCCACCTTGCCTTGTACGTGTGCCTCCACCATCTCATTGGCTTCTGACAGGTTTTCCCCAGCTCACTGTGCTTCAAGCCAGATAGTCCCCCCTGTCCTCTCCACTACCCACTGATCCTCCCATCCAGCTTTCACCTCCACTATTCAACTACAGGCACAGAGAAGACAAAATTACATGGAAGAGACCCAACAGTGAGACAAAGCATGACCAAATCCTTGTGATCTCCCTTGACGTGACTCAGTAATGCCAACAGGTTGGCTAGAGCCAACCTCTCACAAACATCACTTGTCCTGCTGTTTACAACCTAGCTCACTTTTTGACAGGTTACCTGCAGCTTGGTGAGTTCTCCCTGGCCTGAGAGATCTTAGCCTGCCCCAGTCCAGATGTCATACATTAGCTTGCATCCTCTCACCCTGGTCTGACAAGGTAGCACCATACAACGTGTTGGCATGGGATTAGCTCAAGAATTTTGCAACAAAACAAAGAACAAGGCAGTGCAGAATCTGCCCCCACATCTGATGGCCTGTTTTTTTTAAAGTATGGCTGTTCTCTCTGTTGCAGAACATGGATTGCTTCACCAGTCAAGTGTATTTGCAAGGCTGTACAAGTCAAGACAAATTTGCCCCCAAAGTAATAACTTTTCAATTACCTTCATTATTCCTTGCTCAACACAAGAACAGCACAGCACCTCTTGAGGGAGCAGCTGAGTATTCCTCTCCAGGGTGCACATTTATTATTTTAAGAATCATTTAATTTTCCATCTGAACAAAAGGGGCAAATCTAGGTCCTGAATGACTCCAGGGCCCCGTTCAATACCTTGCAGTGCTATCCATCATGGCAATTACACATGGTAATTCATCTCTGAGAAACTTCGATACACGGATCTGAGAGCATTTGAGGTAGCTGGCGTGGCTCACAACTCAGGGAGCCCATGGAAAGAAGATATCATAACTGGGAAGCACGCCATTACGGCCAAGAAAGTCAGGCAAAGTCTTTATTAATGGGACTTTTAGCACACCGGCAATGCGCAGCCTGCCTTTCCAGTGCCTCTCCCAAATTTTGCCCTCCCACAGCACACACCCATCCCTGCAAGTCCCATTGCTGGGGCAGTGTCATTTGCAGTGTCATTTGTGCAGTGATTCTCTTCATGATGGGTTCCTGATCGGGGTCAGGTCAGGCTGAAAGTGCTGCCAGTGTGAGAAAGGTGACTAAATGACACCACAGAAAATAGTCCAGTAGAGAAACTGTTTACTCACTCGCTGGGGTGTGTAAAGCAGGACTGTCTCTTCACCAGTGATCTTCGAGGTTTGAACAAAAACTCAGTAAGGGATGAGGAGACAAGTGTAATTACAATTTCCATACCTAAAAGAAATACCAAGACAGCTCTGATCTTATAGCTGAGGTCTTTTCCTGCATCCCTCTACTCTCTGTCACCTTTATTTGCCTTCCAGTATCCATTTAGCGAAGGCTGCCTGGGCTAGAGATGCTACCATGGGCTGTGGGTTCATCTGTGGCACAGATATAGCCAAGATTAGGTCTCCAGAACCTCCTTACATGGCTGCTTATTGGTGGTGTGAATACAGTCCTCATCTGTAAAGCAATTCAGGGATCTAGCTGGGCCCTGCAGGAATGCACATAGCTGCAGGGTGCTAAGTCAGGAGCTCTCCCCACTGACTGGAAGTGTGTGAACTCCTGTCAGCTCCTCAGAACCACAAGAAACAGCCACAGATGAAGCAATAGCACTGTTGCCAGGCTCAGAATATAATGAGAACCTTAGCTTGCTTCAAAGTGCTTCAGTACCAGGTACTTGCCTCATGCTGAGAGGCCACTTTGCATGACTGCATCCTTAAGCAAGCACAAGTGCTGGTGCCCAAGGACAGGCACCCCTGAGAGATTCCCCTCTGTGTTGCCAACACGTGTCAGTGCTCAGCAGCAATGAAAGCAGACTGTACCTTGGGCACAAGTGATGTCCTGACTCTGTGCTCACATCTCTGAGGAATATTCCCTGCCCTCCAGCCCTCTGAGCCCATCATGCAGGCAGACTGGCTGTGGGTCATCTGCCATCAGACAGAAGAGCTGTTTCGTGGGAAAGGTAAATGTTAGTAGAACAGAGCAGCGTTTTTCATCAGGTAACACTTGCCTCCATATGGCTATTTCTTATAGCCATAATGCTCCTATACCCAGGCAGGCCACTGGGGTGAGCATCCTTCCAGACCCCAAAGAAGGGATGGCTTGAGTCCTTACAAAAGAAAAAGGTGAAAATAAGTCCCTGGGATTTTATTTCTCTGAGTCTCAGGAAGATTAAAGGCAGTAGAAAGTCTGATTGCATGTTGTTCTGTGGTCAGGAGAAGCCAAGCAACAGAGAAGCAAGGTATTTTAGTAAATTCTTAGGACGAGAAATATTTATCTGACCATTTCTTTCAACCTTCTGGACCTTCAGTTCTGAAAACTCCACCCAGAAATCCAATGAGCACTCCTGATTGAATGGACCATACATTTTCAGGAAGTTTCCCATCAGTGTCCAGGCTGTTGGATACCTGCAAACCTGAAAAGTTCTGGTGCTGCTGCAACTCCAAGACTAACTCAGAACAGTCTGCACAGAGATCTTGGTCCCCTTCAACGAGGGTACTTTGGCAAACATAGAAGGTCCTGCAGGCTGCAGTGGAAAAGCCATATGAAAGCCCCAAGATACAGATTCAGGAAAGAAAATGTATTAGATAAAGCTGTTATTCACAGAGCATGTGCACTCAGAGCTAGATCCACCCATGAGGCGAAGGCAGTTTGCATTCATCAACAAGGAATCACTGGTTTCTTTTGTTTTCACCTGGACAGCCAGGTTTCTCTGTGGCCTTGCAGGAGCTGATTGAGCTAAAGGGATTGCTGAGCTGTCTGGATGCCTCCTTGCTTGGGGGACAACAGATCCTCTCCCTGAGCTTGACCCCTTTGCTGCAGGGACTGTGAGACTGGCATTTGGAGGGGTCCAACACTCAGGGCAAGCCCCAGACAGAGAAGGAGAACTCCCTTTACATTCATTTGTTCCTCATTGTCACAATGTTGTAAAGCAGATCTCTGGTGCTTTCCTGGGTACAAGGACATGTCCAGCTATGAACCTGTGACTGGTTCTCATGGTTTTTGCAAGGAGGATAGGCAGCAAGGTGAGTTGAAAGGGGGGAAATGACAAGCAGGGCTGCATAATGCATCGGTGAGTTCTCCACGGAGCTGACGGGAGACAGCCTGAAAGTTTGGCTAATTGGAAAATCATCTCTGTCAACTGTGGAGGTAAAGGGTTGCTCCTGAATTATCACTGCTCAGAGAACCATTATTAACAGGGGAACAGAGAAAAGAAATCTTAAGTGTTTGCATTCCCTGCTATTTTCCTCTCTTTTCTCTATTCAACTGGTAAGCAATTTATTTCTTTACAAATCCCCAAATTATCACAGGCTTGGAAATGCCTAGCTGCTGTCTCATTTAACAAACAGTCCCTCATGGTGCCAAAAAGTATATGGGTCACTCAGCTCAGTTAGGAGAGAAGTATAACAACGCTCAGATGCTGTCATTATTCCCAGTACCATCCCCCATCAAACTGTCCGAGGAACACAGCTTTTCCACAGCCCATCCCAAGGTTGCACCTCTTTTGCTGGAAGTTTGTGCCACTGTGAGAACCACCTCCTGTGCCTGTATGAACAGGAGCAATCCCTGATGTGACACTGTATTTGTGTCTAGAAGAGCAAGAATAGGCCTGAAATTAGGCCTAATCTGTAATGTGCATGCTTTCTGCCTAAAATGGGGTCTCACATCCTCTGAAAGAGCTAGCTGCCAAGTAACTGATGACCATTGTGTCTCCTGTACGCCCAGTTCCTCCCAGTTCTGAAGGTTTAACTCTGTACACTCTGTGCATTTTGCTGGGGTATTTTAAACCAACAGCTTGATGCCCAACACAACCCAGGATGCCATATCCAGGCGAACATTTCCCAAACTCTAGTGAGGTTTGCAAAGAGGACTCACTTTCTCCTCTAACCCTCTCAGTGCACCCCTGTGACACAAAGATCTTAGAGGGCTCAGTGAGACAATTCAGGACTCAGGTCCCTTTGCCAGCGAAGTCCTTTAGAGTGGCCAGAAGAGTCGCTTTGCCGCTCTGCTTAAACCTTTGCAAGAGGCTAAATAAGTGTGTGTGCAAATACAAAACATGTGGCATGTGTAGCTCCTTCGTCTCTGCCTCCATCTCCCTCTTGAAAAACAAAGCACTTAACTCTAATTGTGTAGACTGACTGTCAGCTAAGGATATGACAGCGGTGTGAGCTGCAGAGGAAGGAACTTAGCAGATTTTTCAAGCAGCGTAGTGTGGGCTTTTTCCAGGAAGACTAGAGCATATCAGCACTGCCAGGCACACGAAACAAGGAGAGCTGCCATGTTCTGGTGGCACTGACAGTCTGAGGAGCCATGCAGGGATGCTGCTCTCACTGCATCTTGCATAGACTCAGTCACAGTATTAACCAACTTTCTTCCAGCCAAATGTGTAGAGGATGTCCTTTGTTTCCTTTTGCTGGGGATTGCAGAATAACTGCTACCAAACATCTGACACCATGCAGGGGACCCAGAAATAACAAGAAAATAACATGGTTAATTAGCCTTATGGATTAGTTTAACTAGCTCCCTCTGGAATACCCTTGTTGAACAGGGTTAGATTCTTTCCCTTCCCTCCATAACTGATCCTCACATTTAATTACACTGGAATCCTGGCTGTGCCTGGCTCAGATGGAGTGTTTTACTGCTCATATGGTCTTTGTAGATAAGAGACGCTCCACAAGTGGAGAAGCAGCTTTGAGGGGTTTTATATCTCCTTTGGGAGGCTGCAGCTGCAGCCACCTCAAGCAGAAAGCCCAAGGCAGAGGTAAAAATCTCTGAGCTGAAACAGTAACTCCCATGCCTTGTAAAGGAGGAACAACACTGTCATTGTCTTGATCCTTTCACCTAATTGGAGAGGCTAAAAATGATAAATTGTCAGATGGGAGAGAGGTGATAGGATCCACTCCAGCAGAGGCCGGACTGATCTTACAAGGATCATGAGCTTCCTGAATAATTTACTCAAAGGATGATGTCAGGCAGTGTTTGGAGAAAAAAGGATGGACATCCCTTTCCAGGCAAGGGTGTTCAAGGCAATGAAATTGATACGCTCAACAGCCAAGGTGAAACCGCAATATACAAAATCTTCCATCCTGTGAGCTGATCCACATATTTTGAAAGAACACAAAACTATGTCCCTCCAGAGGGGGCCGCTCATCATCCCATGGATAAGAGAAGATACTCAACTGGAAACTCAGCATTTAATCCCCATGGTTTTTTATACCAGCCACTGATAAATGAGACCACTACACTTGTTTCCCCAAAACACTGTGTCTATTTAGATTCTAAATTCTTTAATATCAAGGACTTGACATCATCTTCTCTTCCTTGCTGTCACCATTTGTCACCCCAATATTTAATATGCTGTGTCCACCAACAGCCAGGGACTGTGTTTACCCTAAAACAAGCCTAGCAGAGGGCTCAGCAGTGTTCTAGAGCTCTTTCTGATATCATTGGACTTGGTTTCCTTGTTAGCCTAGCAAGAATTATGTTTGAATCACATAATCATATGAAATTTTCATCTTCTCAAAAGTCATTTTTTTCTGACAGGTTAAATCCCTCCCCAGCATCTCTTCTAACACTAATATGGAGCTTTTCAGACAAAGATTTCAAACTAATTGTGCACAGCAGCAAGTTAATATGATCAAAGGAGCTAACAGGTTTTCATATGTATTTATATGATATAAGGCTCCCAAATTCAAAGACTGGATCAAGAGATTTGTGATAAGTTGCATGAGGATTATTTATCTGCCTGTTGTGCAGCCAACAATTTGTCTCTGCTCCAGTGTGAAAGTAAATGGAGTATTTATCTGGGCTGGGAAATTGAAGCTTTATCAATAACCAGCTTTCACCATCCTCTATAAACACAGTAAAACCTCAAGTAGCTGATGTTAAGCTAACCAAGATGCTTGTACAAAAGAGAAGGGAGCAGATCTTCCCAGCAGGGTGCCAGGCTTTGCAGTGTTGGGAAGATGCTCCTGGGCAGAGACTTCTTCCCAATCAAGGGGCACCAAGATAGACACAAGAGGGCAATATGAGCAGAGGCTGGGATTGAATCCACATATTAAGGAATATTATTTGTCAAGGTGGGGAAGACTGAGCAAATTTCACCTAGCAAAAGCAATGCCATCTTCATCATTGGTTGTTTAAAATTAGTATGGATCAAGGCAAGGGAAAATGTACTGCTGTAGGGATGATGCTCACAGGGTCCCTTCAAGCAGGGTCCAGGCAAAGCCTAACAGGCTTACCTCGTGGAAAAATGGAGCAATTTGAGCAGGGGGCAACGAGAGAAGCCTGTAAGTGGTAAGTATGGCTTTTTTTTTTTCTTTTGTAGAAGAGGTACATCCAAATCTCCAGTCAAATCAAGCAGAGGGATGTGTATCCACATTTCCCATGTTCACCATGTCAGTAGAAGAGCAGATTGGGAACCCTATATTTTTTTCATTAAAATTCCACAAATTCTTCTCTCTTTTTCCAATTTTTCAAACTTTTTTTATTAACTTGTAAAAACTGTTTTAATTGATATAGTTAATTTTGGTGAATTCAAGCTTCATTTTGCTTTGACCTTTAAAGCTGTATGAAATATATATATATTTATTTTTAAACTGTGGGCTTGTTTTTTGAATCAAAACAGATGAAAAATGGAAATCATCCAATGCCAGCATATGAATACATGATAATTTGAGCCTCTTTTTCCTAGACAATATTGTGCTGAAATTGATATGTTTTGAAAAAGATTTTCATTTAAATTAAAATAGCCTTTTTTCATCCAAAACTGTAAAGCTTTTCTGGCCATCTCTACTAGGGACACAGCTGATTATCATCTGCCTTCTCCTGACATGACTCGGGAATACAGTGAAGCCCACGTCTGCAGCTGGGATGTGACAGGCTGAGAGAGAAAGAGCGAGCTGTGCCATGCAGAAATACTGGTGGGGTTGAGGAGGGGGAAGAATGTTGCAGTGCTGGCAGTGTGGCTTTGTAGTCTCCCCTTACATCCCCTGTGTCTCAGTTTTTGACCTGCTATTACAGGGGAGAAGACAAAAGAGGACATGTCAAAAGTAGTACACTGACTGCTGCTGTTGAGACCTGCTGGGTCTGCAAAGATCTGCAAGATCTCCCCAGGAAAGATGCTGCTTAACAAAGTGCTTTGCATGGTCATTTTATTTCACTGGCAGTTTTGTGGCTTGGCTCCAGAATAGTACTATCTCAAAAGAGAAAAATGGTGTGAATTTTGTTTTCTGCTTAGAAAACAGAGAGAAGAAAAAAACTGAGAAGTGAGGGAAGATCTTCGTTCTGATACCCACTCCGCATGGACCAAAGTGCTCTGCAGTTCAGCCCCAGGACTTCCAACATCCTGCATGGGCAGATGACATTAGGCAATGAACTCTCTTCCCAACATAATTATCATTTCTGTATTTAAACACAGAACCTTTAGACATGAAAGCCCATTTCCTGGAGACTGGGAGAACGTCAAACATGCTGATCCTTTTGGGGGAAAGAGAGAGAAGGGACATGTCCTGGGAGGTAGAGAAGAGACCAAAGCCAGTGGAATGGGAGCCTTGGTGTCAAGCAGCATCTAAAATATCCCCTTTGCATCATACTGGCTCTTAATTGTCACCAGCCATGGAGGAACTGATTGAGCCCAGCAAGAGTCCGGCAAAATAGATAATTTCTCGCAGGCATCTAAAATTCATGAACGCAGTGGTGGTCCCGTCACACCATTGCTATATTTTTCCACGGCCCCAAGTCTCCCTTGAAGGGCGAAAATATCAGGGGTAATTTTTTTTTCCTGAGAGCAGAATACATTTGGGTTGTTAACGTGTGGCTCACACTTCAGGCGGATCCTTACTGAAGGGCCGAGAGCTCGTCTCAAACCGCGTGTTGTAAATTAACTCTTAATGTGATGAATGCATTAAAGGGCTGTTAGACCTGAAGGATGTGCTTGGAAACCCGAAGTTCTGATTAAGGGCTTGATTCATAAAAGCTTTACGCACCATTTACGCAGGTTTCTGTATTGGAAATGTTACTTGGAAAGAGCTCTTGAGTGGCTTCTTCCCAGAGCAATGGGGTTAGGAATCTGGACACGCAGGCTCACACGTGTGCTTGCAAACATATGTACTCGCAGAGGCAAGCGATTGGAGTGGACACATGCAGAGACGTGCACACACTCATTACACACTGCTGCCACACGTGCCTGCTGTGCACTGAGCCCTGAGGAGCAGGCAATGGTCCTCCTCCAGACTCAGATCCATGCGTTGCTCAGCCTGTAAACCTTGGTCCTGCTCAGGGTTTTTTCTGCCCATGGCTACTGTAGTCTGCAAATGGGCCAGGGATTCCCCAGCCATAGGGTTGCCTTCTCTGCTGGGACTTTGGGGCACAGCAGCCCCCCTGATGCTCAGGGGTTAGGACAACATCTCCAGCTCAGAGAAGGAAACCTGAGTGGGACCAGCAAGGTGGTGCTGAGCCAGGGCCAGGATTGGAGGAGGAAACCCAGAGAAACGATGGAAAACATTTCCGAGGGGAAAAGCTCTGGGAAATGACCCCAAGTTAATCCTTTTTCTTATGCCTCTTCCGTACAATTTCGGGGCCTTCACTTGTGCAAAAAGGTTCAGCGATCTCATGATTCAGGAACTGGACTGGAGCATCCCAGGCTGGTCATAGTTCAGGGCAAGAGAGGTGGAAGCCATCTGCACTGAATTGGAACAGTGTCACCTGGGCTGCTGGACATAAATAGTACATGTCCCCAAGGGGCTTGGACCAGAGCTGTCTCTCTGCAACCAGAAGCGATGGAGTAGCCTGCCAGCTCCACTACCTGGGCTCCTGCTCGGGGGGAGATATGTCCCTTGAGGAAACAAGTTGTTTAATTTCCACGTTGGCTGCATGAAAGAAGATATATGTCATTTTCTATATCTCGCAGATCTATAGAGAGGAGCAGTCAGAAAATTGCTGGAGGATAGAAAATAATTCATATTAAACATGTCATTCCAGGGGGAGCTGGATGAATCAGGTTTTAAGTGACACCCCACGCTGATCATGACAAACATCCCACTTTCAAACCAGCCCCAGGAATTTTATAGCCTTTTCTTGAACGACTTAGACCGAGACACAGGAGGAGTTTGCCAGGCACTGAGCAGCGGGGTAGTTGCTGTGCACCGTGCTGTTTCTGCCCTGTGCCACGGGTTGAAGGACAGGCAGAATAGCACCAGCTCTTGCAAGAAAAGCCACATTGACACTGTCAGCCTCCACAGTCTCCAGGCAGCATGTTTCGGAAAAAGTGCTGTCTCTGTGTGAAAACCTGCCATGTTGTAACTGGTTTAAACTGGTATCCTGCTAGTTTCAGTGAGTGGGATGCGGTGAACAAGTCTGCAGTCCGCTTACCTAAAACCTTCAGGATTTCATCCCCCTCAAGCTTTCTCCTCTCCCTGATAAGGGTCCCTCCTTATGAGGCAGCTCTCCCATCCTCTGCATCACCCCTGTCTTCCCTGCAGCTTCTCTGATACCCTTTATCCCACATCAGTACAGAGACCAGGGATGCCCACAGTGCTCAAGTGCATCCTCAAAACCCCAGTAGGACTTGGGACTCAGGGTACCACCACCCACCTCCCGGGACATCTTCTTTGAACCCAGGGCATGGCTGGTATTATCATCAGTTCAGGCAATAGCAACAGACCTAGCCTACACCTTCAAGTCTCAGGAATTACCTTACATTTTATGTTCCCAGCTCCCCCACTGCAACACAGCTACAATGTGCTCCCATGTGCCGGAACAGGGGATGCTGCAAAATCTGTCCTCTGCATTTCACCTGACATGCCTGGGTGTGCACAAAGCCAGAAGCTCTTCTCATCAAAGTTTAGCGATGGCATTTATCCTGATTTTAATTATAACGTGCTTCTTTGAGTCTGCTATTAGTGGGATAGAATAATGGCCCGTTCAACCCAAGCAGTCTGCCTGATCCCAGAGATGTTTAATCAGGCAACAACTGTACCTGAAATCATCACATTAGCTATATGGCAACATCCCTCCTCTCATGATGCTGCAATAATGAGCCTCTGTTCAACAGGAATGGGCTTTATTTGAAGGGCATAAGGAAAATGACTGATTCTTCCGGGTTTAATCTCAGCGTTTGTTGTTATCAGCATCTGCTTTGACCTCGCAGCCAGAGCCTGCTCCAGAGCCCCCACACGGGGATCGGGCAGTAGCTCCTGTGTCACATCCACTGAAGTAATGTCTGGTCTCAAGTACCTCTAAGTGAAAATGGATAAAAGAGGAAAAAAAGTCAGAGGACAGCAAATCATATAAAAAAATGTGATTGCTCATTTATAGCATGCACGGGTGTCTCATTTCCAAATGTTTTTGCGGAAGAGTTGCTCATCAGGCAAATTTGGGGAAACTAAGTGCTGAGAGCAGAGCATTGGCTGCCTTCAGGCAGTGACTCCACGTGCCAGGAGCAACACTGCATCGTCCTGGTATACCTTAGCACCCTGTTAGGATTGGCCAAGGCAGCTCCAATTTGGGGTGCAGAGTCTCTGAGCACCCAAGGGAGCAGAAACGAACCATCAGAGAGCTCTGCTTGGATAATGAGTGCTTTGAGGATGAGAGCAATGAGTGTCTTTGCCCTGTGCAGCCAGGGCCCCAGGTACCCTGCCCCTGCTCTCCTCTGCGAGTGCAGCTCACAGTCAAGCTGGAAAAATAAGAATGTGAACAGTGGCAAAGTCAAATCAACAAATGAGTTTCCCAGCTGTGTCTGAAATAAAACAAAAAAAAACGGTTCAGTCTGGCAAATTTTAAGTGAACCTCAGAATTTGGAAGAAGGAGGCTGATGTTCGCTTTCTGAATACACAAGGTGAGCAGGGCAAGCTGGAGGGCTTCTCCTGAGAGCTTGTTTACAAAGCTATATTTTTTTCTTCTTTTTTCTTTCTTTTTTTTTTTTTCCTGGCAACATAAAGCTGCAGTTTAATCACTGTTTGTTGAGGAACAGCCACAGGAAGCTCTGCTCCCAAGAGCAACAACCAGAGATATTCAATTTTGAAACTGCCAGTCAACAAAAGGGCATGAAGTTATTAGCTCTGAAGACTCCATTACCTGCCAGTTTGGACCCCAGATACTATCTTTCATAGATTTTTCCAGGGATTCCCATTTTGAGTAGGGTCAGAGGACAAAGTAGGTCTAGGTGGTTTCCAAAACTTCTCCAGAGGTACAGTGAATGCAACTTAATGCTCAGATTTAGAGTATTTTGTTAAAACCCAGCATATTAATATAATCACTATGCCCAAGGATGTTTTAGTGCAGATATGCAAGTGCTCTTAATGCAAGCAGATGACAACCACAAAAATGGGAAATTTTGCAGAGATATGAGGCTGTTTTACTTCCTCAGTCCCCTGTGGTCCCCAGCCATCCTCAAGGGCATCACTCTGCTCAGCCGGGTGATCCTCTCTCAGTTCCCAGGGTGGGTCAGTGCCAGAAGTACCCCTCTGCAGAGCATGAGCCTGTGGGGGGCAGGACAGGCAATGCCTCATAGAAACAGCAGGAACAGCCTGGTCTGAGCACCAAGAAGAAAATAAATAAGGGTTTACTGCTTAATCCCTGCTCCAGCCAGGACTGTTTTACATTTGGCAGTTTAAGCTGCAGGAGGATTTATCTATCAAAGAACAACTTTGAACACCTTAAAGGGATGCAGGCCACTAAATGATGGCATAAGGAAGAGGGAAGTCAACAGATATCATGTTAAGGAGTGAGAGAGGATCAGTCCCTGTCCGTTTGTCTGTCTGCCTACAAAAGTAAGTAGATTAAATGAGGAAAGTGAGCAAAATCCCCTAGTGTGGCAAAGAAGGTTTAAACTGAGTAGCTTCACTACATACCCCAATTTCGGTGTTTAATTGACTGGGGAATCTTTTCAGTACATTGCTCTTGTAGTGTTTTCCATCATTTTTATCTTGAGTAATCAGAGTCTCCCTGGTCCCCAGCCCTCCCTTTCATAGCCCAGTGTTAATAGAAGTTTCTCAGCTGCAGCAGCTCCTCAAAGCCCAGTCTCCCAACCAAAGTCAGGGATATAATTTTACAATTTGCCTGTGGGTAATGGAGTAAATAGAATGGAGTTCGTATAGTCAGGATTTAAAAGGAAAAAGATCTGTATTTATGGGCAGAAAGGAACGTGCTAACAGATATCCTCCACTCTGAAGCTCTTCGTATCGAAGCTTGATGATGCTAAGCAGCTGGATGCAAAAATGCAAAATCTGCTGCATTTAACAAGCAGTGGTGGCATCTGGACAAGATCAGAGAGAAGGGTAAGGATCACAGGGAATTGCAGAAGCGCCAAGGCGGGTTCACCCACACTGGAGGACTCACTGCCTCTCAGGACTTCAAACAGGATAAAGTCACAGGGGGTCCTCCCTCAGCTTGCATGCAGTCGGGAAGGAGGAACAGCTCCAGGGAGCAAGCTAGAGATGGCATCAAGCCTGAAGTCTTCCTTATGCTCTGATGGACCCCTTTTTCTTTCCAGTGCCCAGGGAGAAGGTTGGGGTCCAGGCAGTCAGCATAGGTTGACAAGGACAGGGATGCAAAACAGCTTCAAAACATCACCAAGAAGCTCAGCACAGGCTACTGCCTGCTCCCCTCTGGCCCTGTGCTCTGGGCAGAGCCTCACAGAAGCCTCTTTCAGGACCTGGGGGAAACCTCTGACAGCATTAACAGGCACTACATAGCATCAGAGAGCCATAATCGAGCCTTGCTGACACATTAGGCCAAGTTGCTATCCAATTTATCTCTACTAATCCGTTCCTTTATAGATCTGTTAAGATTGAGATCTCAAAAATGAAGAGAGAGCTGCCAGAAAGCTTTTGAATTGACAGTGGGTTGCTCGACTGCTTTAGCATGCTATCATCCTAAATTGCCTGCTGCTCAGCGCTCGCGCCGACTGCCCTAATGGCACTTCTGTACCACGCAGAACCGGAGGCTGCATCTTCCAGCATTTATGAGAAACTAGGACATTATGTGAAGGGAGAATAAAACATCTCCGAGATCAGTTGTTAGCACCAGGGATGTTTTATCATCTGGTCCACGGGAGAAAGTTTGGAATAGCAGCAGGGATGCCCCCAGGGGCTGAGCAGCCAGACAGACAGTCATCCCTGAAGGCCAAGATCACGCCCTCGATCATGAATTCGCGGAGCGCATAAAATGCCACCGGTGGTAGAAGGAGGCTCAGCTAATGGGTTTTGGCTATGGTTTGGAAGGACCTGCCCCAGCACAGCTTTTAATTGCCATTCAGAAACTGAGTTTTGAAGATAATCTGCTTTTATGTTTTCCAGTGCAAGCAAGCAGACATTTCCCACCCCTGCATAGGGCCTGACCAATAGCCCTGTGATGGTCACAGCTCCCTGAAATCACCCCAAGCACTGCCTTTAGCAGAGAGTAATTGAACATTGCTGAGACCTGGAGATGTAGTATCCCAGGAACGTCCTTCAAACCAGTCTTTTTTGAGATGTTATTAGAAAGGAGACAAGTTGGAGATGGGCTTCTGAAAGCCTGTTTGCAGGCAGCAATATAAACAAAGCAATTGAGCCAGAGAATTACTACCTTGGGGAAGAGGTTTTCTGGGTAACTTGCAGAAATGAACTGGGAGGACTCTTGTTTTGAAATACAGTAGTACTGTAGGAGGCAGTGAAGAGTGGAAAACCACCCAGGCACTTTACACACTGTGTTAGGGAGCAACAGGGTTGCACTCAGGCTGGGGAGAGGGAGTGTGGGTCTGCTTGGAGCATGGTCAGAGTGATCCTCCACCTTTTGCAGAGGAACAGCATTTCAGTCTTCCATACCTGTTTGTCCCAGGCACAGTTTGGGGGGAAGTAACCAGCACGTTCCTTCTGTAGCATGGGCATAGCAGAGGGTGCAAGGGAGATGCCAAACACAGCAGACATTGGAGACAAACCTCTGCAGAGACCACGAGAAGGGCAGAAGCCACCCTGGAGCCAAGATTCTTGGTGAATGGCTCAAAGCAGGTGTCCTCTAAAAGCAGATCACTGTGGCAGGGTGAGTATCTTCTGCTCTGCAGACATGTCTCCTCCAGGGTCTCATTCAGTCTGCTGAGTTTGGCTGGGCCATGCAGAAGGCTACTGGGGCTCTGGGTGGCAGACTGGTCATCCCACCTCACTGCACAAAGAGTATCATGTCACAGCTGTAGGAGAGAAGGGGTGATTTTCCAAGTCAATGTAACTTGGAAGAAGACAGCTCAAGTCTTGGCCTGTACAGCATTCCATCATCTGATCTGCTAGACTACAAAGGCATCCCACATCCTGGCTGTGGGTTGCCAACTGTTTGTGGTTCCTACAGCCCTTAGCCTTCCTCAAATTATCTTAGTTGAGCCAGAATATGTTTTGCAGTAAAGACATATGGGAAGGCTGCAGTAGATACAGGGACTGAGACGATGCCCTCCCATATCTCCTGCAAGATCACTCTGCCTGTTGAAAGGAACAACCTTACTCACAACTCCCCGACTTACCCAGATCAATAATTCTCAAGCCTCCGGTGCCTGGTCAAAACATGGGGCCTGAGGACATCAGCAGGGAGAACTACAACTCACAGAATGTTTCATTAAACCAATACGGCACAAGGATCTTGTCCTTCGCTGCCAGAATCGCTCAGCATCTGCTCGTGGGAGCTGCACAACACCCAGCCCCGTGTGCCACTGCACAGAACCAATGTATTACGTTATTGCAGAGGTTGTTGTAGTGAAGAGGAAACAAGAGTGTCACATTAGCAGCAAAGGCGGGTCAGCAGTGTGATAATTGAGTACAAGATCTACCCAGTGGGGGGGTAATAAAGTAACAAGCAATCAACCGCAATACAAGAAAAATAAATTAAGCAGCGTGTGTCTGCTTTCATCCAGGCACAATTAATGTCATTAGTCCTGGGAGATGATCTGGCTTTCTGGGGATAACTCATGAGACAGGTTGCACTTGGGGAGAGGCTCCAGCCCCGACCCATCAGCTGGCATCTGCAGATTGCTGCACAGGCATTGCTGCATCCCCCTGGGATGGGCAGCAGGGCTGCACCTTCCCTCTGAAAATTCCCCCCTGTATGACCAGAACAACCCAGCAGAGTTTTGGTTGAGTCACTCACAGCAGCTCTCGAGGGGTTAGGTGACCTTCAGGCCATGCACAGCTGTGAATGGCCATCACTTGGTAAAAGACTATCAGTGAGACCAGCAAAGCTATGGCCAAAAGGCTCTAGGTCTGATACCAAAACTCAAGGTATACAGAGCTCTGGGTTTAACCCCCAACTTTGAAAGTTCATACATTGTTCATACGGTGAAACAACCTGTTTACAGGCTCTTCACTCTCAGCCAAACAGTCAAATTGCCTCTTGCCTGCGAGTGATATTTGTCACCTTATAAATTAATCACTTCCAAGCTGTTCCTCAGCTAAATCTGTTAAGATCCGGAGAGTCTGGGACAGTTTAATCTAGAGTAAACAACTCTGCAGGAGCTCTTCTTATTTCTGCCTTGGTTTTCTTTTTTTTCCTCTATCACAAAAAAAAAATGGTTGTATTAATACTTTCCTGATGTTTCGTCTCAGGAGCAAAACTTCAAAGTGATTTCATGGTCTAGCTCACTCCTGAAAAGAAATAAATCACAAAGTCAAAGAGGCTGGTGGCAGAGCCATGGTGGGGATTGTTAAAAAAGCTGTTTGCAGCCTTTTCCATTTTCCAGGGAGCTCTCCCAAAGACTGCCCAAGGGAGTTATTTATTCTGTGTTACTTCAGGGAAGACACAGCCGAATAGCCCAGGCTTGTTCCTACTTCACTGATTAATGCAATGAAGGAGGAAAAAAGGCTGCAACCCAGCACACACAGCACAGGTGACTTCATGGGCACAAGGAACAGTAGAGCTGGGACACTGCTGACCACGGATAACGGTGGCACAAGCATTACCCTAGCATCACCCCTCCACCCCCTGAAATAAAGAAAGGATGTCATTTTTTTTTCTTAATTACTTTCATCTTTCACAAAGGAAAATGCCCTAATCAGGGTGGCTGAATAAATATTTGCACCAGAGGACTTGGAAAAAAGGAGAGTGGCTCCAGCAGGCTGCAATTTGGGGAGTGGGATGTAGGAAGGAACCAGCGGACACGAGAGTGGTACGGGGCTCCCCAGCCCCTCATCAGTCACAGGGGATCTCCTAAGCAGGGTGCTCCAGGGAGGACCAAAGGCTGCATTTCATTGTGAGCCAGAAACACCTAAGGAGTGGGCTAAGGGAAAGCTTTGTGATAACAGCTCAACTAATGCATGAGCAATAGCGGGGCTGAGGCAGAAGCTGTACTGATTAGTGTATTGTCAGAGCTGAGGCCTCCCACACAGACAGCTCTGTCTGCCTTCCCTTCCTTCACATACTCAAGGATGCTACATTCATTAGCATGTTTCTGTGCTCGGTGCCCTCCATCCCTCACCCAGTGTCCTCTGCTTGTTTATTCAAGCTTAATGCCAAGGCAAATAATCCACCTACGAGGCACTTTTTCACACTCCCGGTGAGAAGTTCTGTGCTCCGGGTTAAAAGCAGCAGCCCCCATCACTGCTTCACCCTCAGGGAGGGCTGAGGTTGGCAAAGTCAGAGCTGGCTGTCAGTGTCCTCTGCCCAGAGGTGGGTGACTTTAAATGCTTCAAAGAAACATCTCTACCTCCTCCAGGCAATGCTGGGACGCCTGCAGGGAAACTTTCCTCCCATCTTTTACATGGTTGGCTTTGAAAAGGGTGAGTCTGGGCCTCTCTCCTGCTACAGTTTGGACTAAAAAAAACGGGGTTGAGTTGAAAGCCAGCAGTTTTGGTCCATTGCTGAGTGAAGAAATACTAATGCTTTAAAAAGGATCATGCAATAGACTTCTGCTCTCTGCCCTGCATGGACTGGGGAGTCTTACGTGCTGCATAAATGCAATGGTGTCTGTTTGAAAGAGTGCTCAAAGAGTACCTATGAGAAAGAGGATGCTCTCCCATCCATGTTACCCTCCTAAGAAATCGAGGAAGACTAAGTCCCAGAGCCTCTAAGGCCATTTCTGGCTAGATATGTGGGAATTTATCATTCCTTGAACCATGGTGTCTTTCCTCAGTCCTAGCCGGAGGAGAGCATGGAAGCCCAACCTTGGGCATTGCTAGGGCCACCAGCTGCTGCAGAGCACAGATGTACAAACCTGCGTCCCATGGCTCTGCCCTGTCCCGAGCTGTCACTCCCATCCCCTGCACCTTCAGTTTATGCCTCCCCTGGGGTATTTGTGTGCAGGAGGCAGAGCCTCTCCTCTTGAAACCCACAGCATGGGATGTGCAGCCGCATGTATTTGCCCCCATCCTGCTGGAGGGTGGTGATTTGCAGAGACCCAGGAATGGGGAAGCTTTCCAGTGCAAATATACATTGTGATGGGGAGAGATTGCTGCTTCCCAAGCCAAACTCCTCCAAAAGAGCTTTCTTAAGGGGCTGTTGCTACAGACAGGGACAGTCTAATGCTGTGTCAATTAATGGGGACACCACGATCACAAACTGGCCTGGCTCACCCCAGGAAAGGGAAGCACAGGATGGAAGTGGTGTGTAAACCTCCCTGTCCAGCACCTCCTTTTATTCACCTCCACCTTCCTTTTATTCAAGGACCACCCAGAAAATGCAAAATTATCTGCCTCCCTGCAGTCACTACCCCCCACAGCCACCTCCTGTCTGGGACCAGTGGGAATGGGGCTGCTCCATGTCATTTCACAGAAAATTCTGAAAAACAGACACCCCTGGAGTTATGAGATGGATTTGGGTCAGTCCCAGGGAGATTTTTACTCAGGGAGCTTCAGAGTCCCCTGCACCGGTCCTCATTAACGGAGGCTCCACCAAGCCCCCAATGAGCAGACGGTTCCAGCAGCGGGGACTGCGGGGAGCCAAGCAGAGTCAGCTGCCTCCCCCAGGCAAACCTGGTACAACCAGGTTTTGGTACAACCAGCATCCAATCATGAAGCCAAAATGGTGTGGGGGCTTTGGGTCGGCAGCAAAGGGTGGGGAGAAAGGAGAGAGGCCAGGCAGAGAGAACAAATATGCTTGGAGCCGCTTTAGCTCAGCTCCTGGAAAGAGTTACAGGGAGGGATCAGGAGCCAGGGCATGGTGGATTGAGGAAGCAACAACACACTAGGTGGATGCCCCAGCTTTGTTTCAGCATCCCAGGCTCCTAGAGAAGAGCTGTGATAGCATCCCAGCAGTTAAACAGCAGCCAGGCTCATTTCCTTGCCTCTGATGTTCCTTTACGTAAGGGAAACCAGGATGCACAGCATGTGCTGGGGACCTGGGGGTGGGAGACCCTTAGAAATGAACTGTGCTCTCCTCTGATTGCCCCCTTCAGCAAGGAAATTGTCCTTTCAGTTCCAATTAAAAAAAAAAAAAAAAAAAAAAAAGAAAAAAAAGGAATACAAAAAAAAAAAAAAAGGAAAATATGCGTATGCACATAGAAATAGAAAGCAATTGCAGCCCCCACAGAGTGAAAGGAATAAATAAAGGAGTGGGAGAATGATTCAATAGCAAAGGCTGGTTATATGCATGCCCATTAGCAAAAGTTAGAGAGGAATGGGACTAATGACATTGGAATAATAAAGTCATTAGAGTGAACAGCCAGAGCCGGTGCTTATACCTGTAAATGCTGCTGAGTCTTTGAGTAGATTAAGCTCATCTTAGTGACCACGGCTGCCTCTTCTAAAGTAATTATTGACAGACCCGTGAGCTGTTTGCTTTGCATTTAGTGATCAATTAGAATGTAAACAGTCTCGCCTTCCTAGCCAGGCCTATGGGATGTTTCTGTAGTTAATTATTTAAAAGCTTAGGTGACAGGATAACGGATTTCAGGAATTTTGTTGTATTTAAAGCCTGGCTGTGCCCTGTGATGTGGAAACAATCTGACTCTCATTTCAAAATTTCCATCCCAGCAAGAATTTTCTCAGTTAGAGAGGGGAAGTATCTGCAGATGCGTCATTAAGAGCATGCAATAAAACGGAGCATTAATGCAGTGCTCTGAGCTGGGAACACGTTGGATGGGGAAGGCTGGTTGCGGGGGAGAGAGAAAGGAGATGCCAGGAAAGCCAGGAACCTTTTGAATCAATGCAGCAGTTAGTAGGGATGTTGGGAAAACACCTACAGAAGACCTGGATGCAGCGGTTAGAAGAAAAGTACTGTGAGCAGGGTCTAATACAAGCATTAAGGTTAAATGTACAAAATCTTAACTCTGTCATTTCATTCTTGCTACCCCACTGCAATGGTCACTAGGGCTTTGAGTATGGCCAGTGTCTGCCCCTGAGAGCATGGCAGGTACTGGGGGACAGCAGGAGCTGTGACATCCCATTGTTACCCCAGCATCAAATACTGCGGTGATGATGACAACATCCATGACCATCTTTTTAGGCCAGGGATGAAGCTGCCCTGAGCAGCTTGCCTGTGCCCTGCAGCCAAACCCAGAACCATCCCTGTCAGAGCTGCTGCCTTGTTTGGCAGGATCTCAGCTTTGAAGCAAAATCTACACTTCTTGCAAAAGAAGTGTCACCAGTATAGCCTGACAGCACCCAGTGCCAAGACGAGGCTCCACTGGGAGACTTGTCCAGTGGCTCACAGGTGGCTTGGCCAAGTCCCAAACCCTGGGGGGTAACTGGTGTGCTGTGACTGGCTGCAGGTATCTGTTTGTTCTTTGGGAGGTACTGCCATCCTGGGGAATAATGTCTCATGACACCACGTTGGGTTGAGCTGGTACTGTCAGAGGAGGAACTCAGCCTAAAATGCTTGTCATGAAGAGAACTCAGAAAGGAGTTGAAATGAGCCAGATGACAGAGTCCCCGCCCAGAGCCCCTCATGTTTGCCATTCCCCAGTCTCTGGGTCCAGGTGGAGCTGGTACCCATGCAGAGACATTTGTGAGTCTGTCCTCCCCAGCCCTCCTGGAGAGGACATCCAGAAAGTCCTGTTTGGTGCTGGCATTTTGGCTCTGGTCCTTGCTAATGACCTCTGCAGACCCCATCCATTTCCTCTCCAGAGGAGAGCACCCGCTAGGAGAGCACTGCCATGACCTAACCCTGCACACCCTTGCAAATGCCCACATCCAGACCTTGCTGTGGCTGGCAGGGCTTCCTCTGTGCCAAATGGCATGGTGTCATCAGCTCGCTTTGGCCTGTTGGCCACCAACCCAGTGTCACCTCAGATGAATCCTAGTCCCTTCACCCTCCTGAGCTGCAGGGCAGCCAGCTTCTATTGCAAGCCATGCTGTGCCTGTCACCCAGATGAAGGGACCTGGAGAGGGAAGGATTCACTCTGACCTGCATCCCAGCCAGAGCAAGATGGGGCCATCCATCCTCGAACCACAACCCTCATCAGCCACATTCCTGCATGAGGTTCCCAGGCAGCCACAAAGCTCCTCTCCCCCACAGTCAGGATGGATTAACAGGGCAAACCACATCCAAGCAAAAACCTCTGTGTCCCATTATCTAACTCCCAAGCCATCCTGTCCTCCAGTATGGCATTCTTCGCAGAGCAAAAGACCATTGATTTCAGTGCCAGTTTTCCAGTCCTGCTATTTATTTAGCATGAAAAGGCTAGTTTGCACGCTGCTTCCCTCCCTGCTTATCAGTCAAGGGATGTTTACACTGTGAAAGGCATCTGTTAAGACAACAGCATCTTTCTCCATAGAAATTTATTGTCCTCAAAAAAAGAGTGGGGCAGTTTAATATCTTGTTAACGAGTCTGTCAAACAGACTGTGATGGCTGGGGAAAAATACAAAATAAAAAATGGAGCTGATATCGAAATCAATGGGAGTTTAACTACTTTATAAAATGGTGTTTTTCCCATTGGGTGTCGATTAAGCTGTCAGACTTAATAGGTCTGTCCCAGAAAAAAAAATATATCTTCAATAAATAAATGGCCCAGATAAATACATTAATAACTGGTATGTTCTGAAGGCTCCTCTGCTGATATTTGTTATCTTTTTTTTCCTCCTCTCTCAAGTTTACATAACTGTCTGAGAGCTAAAAAGCATTTAATTCTCTTCTAGCATATGGCTATTAAGTAGGATTTACTGTAGAAAGTGCTTTCTGACATGTGGCTAATAAAGTCTGTGTATGTCTCGGCTCTTTAATAGGCTCTTGAACTGCAGCAGCATTTCCACGTTGCTGAGGACTCAGCAACACAGTCTGCTCTCTCCTGCCTCTGCTGTCTACCAGCTCCACACTAACTGGGCAAATTTGAAGAGATCCTAATTACTTTTTCCTCCCCAGTCACAAGCCCCAATCCCTATCTTTGGCATGGGTGTGGGACCAGCATTCCCAGTTCAGCAAGAAGCTAGCTGCCAGTTAGAGAAGTCTCATGGAGCATCCTGGGCACCTTTGGCACCTCCTGGATCAGCACTTCCCCACTCTTGCAACTGTGCTTTTCTGCCAGACCAGATATCTGCCCAGGCTCCAAACTCCCATGGTCATAGCAAGGCCAGGACCTAGGGAAGAAAGTCATCAGGATGCTTAAAATAAATGGTTGAAACGCTCTTTCCTGATTTTTTATTCTATTATTTGGCTTTCTCCCATTTTCCTGCCCAAAGACTTGATGGGAAGAAGATCTCTGGGCACACAGGCTTCACCTGGTTTGGGCTTAAGGTGGGCTTAAGCTGCAACAAATATTCTTGGGAATCACCCTGGGGAGACAACTGAGGGCGATCACTGAGTCTTGGAGGCTCTGTGTCCATGCCAGCACACACCTACCGATGCATCAGTCTCAGGGCACAGCCTGCTCACAATTCGCGGTTCTTCAGGTACCTGCATCTCCACTTTGGGTGGCTGGGACAGGACTGTCCCCCAGGCATATAGACCTGTGATGCTCACTGCCAAGAGGTCCTCCCAGAAAGAAAATTCTTCCAGCTGCTGTGTAATACAAACAAGCTATTAAGGAAGCCATCACCTAGTAGAGTTATGTGCTGCCAGAAGCATTGTATCTGTTAAGCCTTCTCTCCCAGGACCCCAGATTTTCAGGCGCAGATCTGCTTTCTACAAAAAGCAGGCAGCATCATGGGCTGCTCTTTGATCCTCTTGTTTTTTCAGCAAATAACCTTTTCCCCTCCTGGATGAAGCGAATGTCTTTGTTAATTCTCCTGTCCAAGTCACACACAAGGTCCCACTGAGGCCCATCAGCTGCCTCTGGGGGTGACAAGGCTGGCTGGGGCTCGTGCGTCCTGCTGTCAAGCACAGTGAACCAAGACATCCCGTCTGGGGATGCTCATTAACACCCAGCCATTCCCATTAGAGCAGCAGTGACTGTAAGTCATGGCAAAAATAGAAACTCCCACGGAGCAGGGAGCATCTCTCTGTGGCAGCTCTGATTATTTCCCTAGGATGAATCACTTGCTATGGGGCATATGGGGGTCCCATGTCACGGGCCTCTGAGAAGTAGCAGCCCCCCACCAGGGCTGAGCTGCCGTTGATAAAACTAAGTAGAAATACTTAAATATTCACAGTCTCCTTCCCCGATGGTATTTACTAGGAATTTACATTTCTACAAATACTTTGATTTCACCACATTTCCTTTAATTCTGCCCCCAGGGAAGGGCCACCAGGGGAGGTTTCTTCTCCTTTGCTTTCCAGCAAAGCTGCAAGCCCTCCTCCTTCAGTTTGGAGTGTTTCCTTTTTGCCTTTCCTCTCTTCACTTTCATTCAAAACAGAGACAAGAGAGGAGAGATGGAGAGCCTCTAAAAATACCGAAGTGCTCCCCCACCTCCAAAAATGCCACGTAAAAACTCTCAGCTTTCCCAGTCGTTCCAGGCTGATGAAAGGGCAGGTCTCTGCAAAAATCCCAGAGCTAAATCCACTCCTTGAAAACACTCACAAAACCCCTTTCCTATTTGATGCCCAGTCTTGCCTGATGCCCCAGCGTGGCTGCTCTCCTCCAAACGGGATGCTGCTTTCCCCACACTCTCTCCGCTCCCCCAGCTTTGCCGGCAGGCAGCAGGCAGCATTTGCAGGCAGCCCAGATCCTGGGTGCTACTGGGCTCCCTAGCACCGCATGCTTGCTGCCAAGCTAGCTGGCCACCGGACTGGCAAGCTCGTGCTTCTTGGGCAGCTGCTGGTTTTTTGGCTACCAACTTGGCCCGACAGCAGGAGCTGCCTCTCCAGGGCTGGCAGCACTGGTTCTGCAGGCAGCCTGTTGGCCAGATGCTGCGTCAATCTGCACTACAGTAATAACCGTAATTAATAACAATAACATGCCTGCAAACCATGATGACAGCAGGCACTAATCTTTCATAATACTTTTAAGACAGGAAGAGGAGAATCCTGCCATACAAGTCCTGCTCTATATCAGTTTGGAGCCAATACTTAGAGGAGGCAGAAGACCTCTTAAATGCCATGCAAATTTGTTTTCCATTGAGCCAGGTTCTATCAAAACCTTCTGTCCTTATGTTGTCACCAAATTTACTTCATCCCAGTCTGTGCCTATAGCATTAGACAGCAGACTTGGTCCTTGCAGGCAGAAGAAATGCAGGAAAATGGTAATGCTGTAGAGTTTCAGCTGTTTTACCTAGCTGGAAATTAAGGAGGACATACTGCCACACTGAGCACATGGCCTTTTAGTGCCACTGCTTCTCCTTAGGTAAGGTGTTTGCCAGAAATCAGCTGGGAGGGGGCTGGCAATGCTCCTTGTATCTGTGCGTGTGAAACAGCGTGCAGAACACCAGTTCCCCGGAGCACAGCATCTCTCTGCACATCAGGGTTCAGTTTCCCCAGCACTGCTTTGTGTCAGGGTGGTGGGCAGGAACCAGCATACCTGCCCCCTCCTCCTCACTCCACAGCTTTGGTCTCACACCTCCCTGTGGTGCTGTCTCATTTATTTCAGGCTCACATGTGAATGCTCATTCAGGATAATGTCTGTGTTCAATGTGTTGAATTTCCTGCCCATGAGAGAGAAGGGTAGAGAACAGGCTGCCTCCCTAACCTCCCACCTCATCCCCTGTCATCCCCAGCTCTTCCCTCCAGCACCAGCCTCATTTAAACCAGTTTTACCACCACCACTGTGAGCCAGGGCCTGCTTGCCCCACAGGATGGCTGACGGAGCAGACAGTCCTGTAGAAGGTGGCATGGCTGTGGTCAAACATATCCAGACCATCCTAGGAGGAAAGGACACCTTCAGAAATCCAGACCACAAAACTGCTCTGGCTCTCAGGAAACAGATTTGGAGGGACTGTTTGTTTGAGAGAGGACTCCTCATATTTGCTTTGGTAACCCCTTACCTCTATGAGGGCAGAGAGGAGACCACACTATTCATGCTCTATTTCACAATTCTCTGCCTCAGTTTCCCCAGCCATGACATGGGAGTTGGATAATTACCTGTTGGTCCCACAGGATAACTTGGGAGGTGTTCAAAGCTGTAGACAACCCTTGGGTACCTAGACACTGTGGCAAGCATTTGTGAAGCAAGGGGATCTCCTGGGGCAGAGGTGTTTCAACACATGCGCTGCAGAAACAACAGATGTTATTTAAAAAGTGCTGTTGCATTATTTGCTGACCCCTGCAAGGAGGCATTACAGAAGGTCCCCATGAGATGTCAGATGTGATGGGACCCCCTCACCCTGCCGTGTCTCAAGTTACGGGAACGTATCTCAGAACAGTCACGGTAATTCAGTGACTGGGTGGGCTCTGCCACAGTAGAAACATCTCCCAATTACACTAATGAGGTGTGCAAGTTCCCCTGAGGGGTCTGGAGATAAGACACATCACTTGAAGAGGATTTTAATTGGCCTGGGAGGCTGAGAGCTACTAGAGGTACACACCAGCCAGTGGAGGCTCTCTGAGGTCCCACTCCTGTCTCAGTACTGAGGACAGGCAGGAGGCTTTGCACATCGACCTCTGTCACGGCTGGGATGGACATTGGGTGACCTCAACAAGGATATAGAGCAGTTTTCAGCTCTCAAGATGAGCCTGGCCGTGAGCTGTGTTCTCTCTTGCCTGTGCCTTTGTAGACCAAATCCACCCAATGTGACTTTAGAGAGATGGAGATGGATATGGGGGTGGATGGTAGGTTGGTGTGTTTGTGCAAACAGTGTTTGTATCTCAGTGTCTACATAACTGCAAGTTTCAATGAGGATGGATGGACGCAGGGACAGATGGATTCACTAAATAGCAAAATAAGCCAAATCCTCAGAAACAAGATATTTGAAGACTCTTGGTAATGACTGCTCTGAATTCACTGTGACTGCCTGCTTTGTCAGTCTCAAACTCATGGAAATGGGAAAAGCTTTTACAAATCTCCTTCATCGTGCCAAAGGGGTAAACAAATGGGATCACTGGCTCCTCTAACTTGGGGTGAACTTGTCCATCAGGTGATTGGAAATCTGAAAGTAATGGGAGCTTTAGAAAGCAATGTCATTAGCTATCAGCTTTGCATTTGTACTCGGTGTTAATCCTTTTTGTTTCAACTCAGAGAAAAGCAGTCCTTCATTTGGGGTGGTGGGGGGGATTTTTTGATTTTTGACATGTGACTGATAATTTATAACACTGTAGAAAGGGACCTGTCTGGAGGGGAGGATGAATATTATTCTTCCTGCTGGGAACATTATTAGCAGAACTGGGGGAGTTGCTCCCCTTATCTTTATTTCAGGTGCAGAACTACTGCATCATGCACCAAGCTTGGTGGTATAATCCCTTTCCACATCTGCAAGACTAACACAAGCTTTCTCCAAAAGGGCTGTAGGCAAGAACAGGAAAGCTTAACTATATATACGTGTGTATATATATATATATACACACACATATATGTGTGTATACATATAAATGTGTAAGTGTATAAAATTGTCCATACTTTCCATCCATCCAAGTAGAAACACTGACAGAAACACAGAGCATGACAAGCACATCATCTTCATTAAAATTTTCTACAACAGTTTAAAGGAAATAAATTCAGTTTGGTTTCTTTGGGTTTTTGTTCTTACTTTCAAAAGTAACTACTTGCTGTCTTAAGAAAAGCGTACAGATGAGGCAGAGACAGAAACTACTTATTCAGAATGCTCCTTATTATGGAAATGTTTGACTGCCCTTTTGGGATTACTTCAGAGGAATTAGGCACACAAGACTGGAAGGGAAGAAAAGGGTCTTCGAGCCACATTGCCGGCAATCACAGCCCCAGGGCAGCCACGTGATGCAGAAGAGTCCCCAGAGCACCTTGTCCACACTCCATGTGGACAACACCCCAACATCCCCTGAGATGTTTGAACTGTGTCAGAAAACCAAACCACAGCTATGATACGGAAAAGGGAGAGGGCAGAAGACATCGCAAATGTGTCAACAAATGTTTGAAACTGCAGTGGTTTTTCTTGGGGAAATTCCGAGATGAGTGGCTCAGGAGAGGAGATGCCAGAGCTCTGTACCCCTGGGTATCACAGGCCATAGGTTTTCACTCAGATGCTCTGTGCTGAGCCATTTTATATTGGACAAGGCTTGTGCTGTAGCAGGACCTGCAGCCTGGGTCAGAAAGCGCTGGGAGATGGAGCCTCTCAGCTGCCTGTTCCAGGTAGAAGCCACTTCGTTAAAAATGTATGACTCATCAAACAATCTGCCTTCAGCACCCAGCTGCTTGCTCCGCTGTCGCGTTTCTTTGCCTGCCCACAAAGCCTTCCAGCACTTAGTGCTGGTCCCCTTTGCCCTGTCATCAGCTCACCCCCCAGGCTGCCAGGCGATGAGGTGTGCAGAGGTCTTGCCGAAATATGGCTTTTGCCATCTGTGTCATCCACACAACAGATGGACACGCTAAATAGGGGTCCTGAGCGGAGGCCCATTTGAGCCCTGGATTTTGATGAGCTGTCTATCAAACCCATTAGCAGGGACAGCTCTATGCACAAGCAAATTGAATCGGTGCTAAGCCAACACACTGATGAGAATGGCACAAGAGCTGTGGATCCACTGCTTCCTTTGGCAAGGACAACATTTTACTGAGTCAAACTGACTGCAGCTACTGCCAGGAGATGGGTCAGAGTATAGCTAGCTCATAGTGCTCCATCCATGCAGAAGAAGTGGCTTCACCCAGTAGCTGCAGGGAGAAAAAGCTGTGGTCTCCTGGCTATCTCTCATACATTTTCCCTTCATGTGTTCCTTCCCACCCCCACAGAAAGAGTAGCCCAACTCCAGGTTGTCATCAAGAGTCGTGATTTCATCTTAGCCTACTCAAGCAAGTTCTGAAAGTTCAGAAGGAACTCAATTAACAGAGACCAGAGCTTCTGTGACAAAGATCCGTAGCCTCAGCTCTGGGACTGTGTCACCAATCTATAAATATGGCTGTGTGACCCAAACTGCTGAGTGCAGGAAGAGTCAGCAAAGGCTGTCGGAGCCTGTTGTAAAACCCCAGCCCAGAGAGCTGGGAGCATGGACGTGGTCCTTCCACTCACCCCTTGTGCAGGGAGACTGACTCATGAGTGATTTAATCCACCATGCCTTTCATCAATTTGACCTCATCTGCTGTTCCTGCAGCCTGGAACATCCCTCTTGCGCTTTTCCCCTTGCACAGCCCCCTGCATTTCCCTCTTCCAGTCATGTCCCAGCTGGAAACACGTGTTTTTCTGCTCTTGACTCAACGGAGCCAGTGGCAGGGCGGAGGGGCAAATGAGCTTCCGTTCTGCCTCGCACATTAGCAACAAAACATGACTGACTGCATCCTGATTGCAAACACTTTATTCTTGGTGACAGCATGGTAGAGGCACAAAGGATACAGCTGGATTTGCAGAGCCCAAGATGAGCTCTGCAGAACTGATAATTAGAAGAAATCATCTTTTTGACTTGTGAGCTGAGCACATTTGAACTGAGATCAGTGAGGAGGAATAAATATAAAAACCAATTATGTCATTTGAACCAAGTCACTTCCCTGATTATAATCACCTCCCTGTATGGGCATAAAAAAGGTGAAAAAATGCCCATGTCAAATTATTAAGCGAATTAGGGTGACCAGACTGCGCTTAATGACTCTGTCACTAGTAGAATTTAAGTGAAGTTGTCTGGGGGGATTCTGAAGTCAGACGTGCACCAAAAGAGATAATTGGAGCATCAAGATGAGGATTTATGGTAGTGTTGCATTAGAAGATTCAGCACAGGTTGTTCAGCACCGCTACAGCAGGAATTCTTACTGCTGGCAGTGGGGGGAGTAACAGCAGCGAAGTCTCAGTACATTCCTGCCAGAAGGTTTTGCTGTGGTGAAATCCAGTGTTATACAGTCTGATGGTCCAGTACTGCTCTTGGCATCCCAGTGATGACTTCTTGGTTGCAGCAAATGGAAGAAATGGGACTTCACTCAGAAAGACAGTGAGAAGTCAGATAAATGCTGCATGAAACAAGCAGTTGTGATCTTCTTGTGAAGGTGACTGAAATCCTGCAGGGTCCAAGACCCACAGATACAGCCTCTAAAAGCAGAGGTCATCCCAAAGGATGCATCCCAAACCTGTTTATTACCAATTAAAGGCTGGATCCCGCAGGATGCTGAGCATCCACAGAAAGATTGCCAATTTCCTCCCAAGAAAACCATTCAGACTTCTCTCTCTGTTCTAAATTCACCGAGATTGCGTGAAGAATATCCCTACACTGCCATTGTGCTCCAGGCAAAGGACAAACCCTGTTGGCAGCCTGCAGTCCTTCTGCTAAGCTCCAGCACCCATCTCAGCATCACAACCCACTGGAAAGCCTTGAGATGAGACAAAAAGCTTCAGAGCTGTTTGCTGGCTTCTGCTGCGCATGCATGAACCAAGCCTGTGCTTAGGAGCTTGCTGAGCAGTGTTTACACGGTTAAATCCCCTAAGCTTCAGCAGCTTTGTTACCTCTCAGTGGAGAGGTTTTAAAAAACACATTTTTGATCCTTTGTTAGCTATCCACTGGAGGTCTTATGGAATCTAAATTACATACCATTAGGAGACCCATAATCTGCAGTGTTTCCAGTAAAACCAGATGGTCTCTCTTGAGCACACAGACTTGTTCACTGAAGACTCTCCCAGCACACTTATCCTCCACACTGAGGCTCAAAGAGTGAGCCCAGTGCTCGGCAGGCTTGAATTGGCTGGGTTCCCTCACCATCGGAGGGGAAAAGCCAGTCTGTGCCAGCCAAGAGTCTGAACCAATGCTTGCCCACAGGAAGGAAACCAAGGAATTTGGAAGGAAATCAAGGAATGTGGACAGCTCTTCCCAAGGGAGCACCAGGAACATCTAAGGACCTACACTGATGTCCTCTGCCCACAAAACAATCCAAAAAGGCACAAATACTGTCTGTCAAACTGTTTAATCTCCCCAGCTTAAGCTGCCTGTCCAAATTTGAAGCCTAACTAGATTTTCCCCAGGCTGCTTGTAACTTTGTCTTATCCTTTTATTAAGATGAGGAGGATTACTTGAAGCTTTTGTTCTTTACAAATCCCCTTGTGCAAAGCCAAGGTGGCATTTTAGATGAAATCTTCATTCTGGGCTTCTCAGATGAGAGACACAGTTCTTTCTCACAAAGGAATTACAGAATCACAGAATCTTAGTGGTTGGAAGGGACCTTTGAGATCATCGAGTCCAACCACATGAAAAAAAAAAAAAAAAAAAAAACACACANTGAACCAATGCTTGCCCACAGGAAGGAAACCAAGGAATTTGGAAGGAAATCAAGGAATGTGGACAGCTCTTCCCAAGGGAGCACCAGGAACATCTAAGGACCTACACTGATGTCCTCTGCCCACAAAACAATCCAAAAAGGCACAAATACTGTCTGTCAAACTGTTTAATCTCCCCAGCTTAAGCTGCCTGTCCAAATTTGAAGCCTAACTAGATTTTCCCCAGGCTGCTTGTAACTTTGTCTTATCCTTTTATTAAGATGAGGAGGATTACTTGAAGCTTTTGTTCTTTACAAATCCCCTTGTGCAAAGCCAAGGTGGCATTTTAGATGAAATCTTCATTCTGGGCTTCTCAGATGAGAGACACAGTTCTTTCTCACAAAGGAATTAATGACATTGGATGTTGAAAACTGGTACCAGATGGGGGATCTATGATGCTCTAGTCCCCATGATTACTGCTTTTCTTCCTTGTAGCCTAAGAAGCTGTGGCTCTTCAGCCCTGCAGAAGGAGGCAGAAATTTTTGGCACTAGAAGAATAAAAATATGCAAACTTTCACTTGAAATGTAGGACAGGAAAAGAGTTCCTTCTAATTGCTTGCAGACCTTGGGTCCCCTGAAAACTTTTGTTTACCTGCATCACTTGCTCTTATTTTAACTTGCTTTAATGATTGACACCTCTTAGCTAAAACATGTAGTTTTAAAAAACATCTTACTGTTGACTCCCTGCAAGCTACATGCCCCTGGGGAAGGTGTGACCAGGTGTCCCCTAAGACAAACTTCTGAGGGAGATCTAAAGGATATTTGCTAGCCAGTGCTCAAATGTACAAGCCTGCTGAAAACAGGCATCAGGAACATCAGTTGGATGATTTTACCCTCAGCAAGCTGGAGGGTCCCTCCCAGACCAAGGGCTTTAGCAAGCACTTGGTTCCATTTGTGTTCTGTCCAGGAAGCAGGGCACAGTGATGATATGGATGCAGGGACAGAGAAGGATTTATACCTACAAAAGTGTCAACTACCAGCAATTGCAGGTGTGGTTTAGGTGGGCAGGACATCTCCAGATGAACACTTGTACCCAGGACCAAGGCTTAAAGCCTTTTTCCTGCAAAGCAGGTACTGTGGTGAGTCACTTCCTTGCTCAGTTTTTCCCAAGCATTGCTCAGAAGAAGAAAAAAACACCCCTTTTGTTGATGAGATACCCGACTGGGAGCTGTGCCAGTTTTGCTGTGGCCTTGGGGGAGTTTCTTAGCATTGGTGAGAGTCTAGGGTATTTAAATACTTTCTGAAGTTGGGTCTTCATTTCCTTGGGTTTCCAGCCTCTCTCTTTTGTATAATCTTTTCAGACAGTAAATGTTTTAGAGCAAGTCTCTTTTATTATGTACAGCACCTAGCACCACAGAGCCCACTTGATAATGTCATTAAAAGCCCTGTTACATACCACCAAGGGCAAAGGCAGACGCTGAATCAAAGAAGTTCTCATTAGCAGGCCAGGCAGGGATGCTGGAGGAACTGCCACACTTTGAGACATGCCACATGTGCACCCAAGAAGTCACGAGCTCCCTTGAAAGCCACCTGACATTCCTCTGTGATCTCCTTGCAGGATGCTAATAGAGCCAGCAGGGAATGGATATCTGACAGGCACAGCCTTTGATTGCTATTGTAACATAGAGAATATTAGCAGTATTGGGCACTGGGTCCATCCCTCAGTGCCTTCCTGCGCCTGTATTACTCTCTATTTTCACACTGCTGTGGCAGGGCCTCCCTTCCTAGGTAATCTTGTTGGCAAGTTATGGTGACTTTGGCTTAGTCTTTGCGAAGTTGTTCTGGGGAGTGGAAAGTGGAACATCCCATAAGCAATTAGCAGGAGGAACACGTGCATTGCAGATGGTTAATCTGCCTGCTTTCATGTGAACAAAAGAGAAGTCCCTTGAATGAAAGGAAATGGGTAACTTTAATGCAAGCTACAGTAAATGCAAATTAACTTCACAAATAAAGAAGCTTTTCTTCTTGGAGCCAAGAACACATTTCTCAAAGTCTGTATTTTAGATATACAATAATCTCTTTTATTCCTCAGAAAGCTGTCCCTGCCGTGAGCAGTCTGATATCTTCCTTGCAGACTGTAATCAGTCCATCACCAGCACTCAAGGATGAATATTAATGTTTGATTGTTCTCTTTGTATTCCAGCACGTCCAGTTGCGGGGCTGGAACTAGACTGACTTCCCTCACAGCCTGCAGCCTGCCCAGCCTCAAGTTTAGGCTGGATCCCAATAAGGTGACTCGCAGGGACCACTGGGGCATCCAAAGGTCTCAGTATAGACCATTGCCCTCCCCAGCACTAGGGTGTATCAGACTTTTAATCCACCCATCCACGATACCGCAAAGATCCTGTAACTTTTCAACCTGCCCCAGGGAGCTCAACCCTTGGTAGGGATGTTTGAGCCGATCAGGACTGTGTACCTCTTTGAGGACTCCTGTCCTTCCCTAGCTGCTCCAGGACAGCCTGAGGGCCAGGCAGAGGCAAGAGCTTTAACCTGACAGAGGGGTGCAGCTGAGACAAACAGAAAGTTTGGAGCACTTCTTCAGGCAAAGGATCCCATGCTGGTGAGGACAGCCACCACTGCCCTCTCCCATCACAGCAGTATTGAGGCAGAAAGTTGCCTCACTTGAACACCCTCTGTCTGAGATCAAATTTTCATGAGCAGGGCAAAAGGTGAAGGGTCCAGCAGCCCATGGTCCCTGGGTGAGACAGATCTGTGCTTATGGAGCAGCTGGAGTCACTGCTAATGGCCTGGCTACTCAGATGCAGGGGAAGAGGGGGACCAGATGGAGATGACTGGCTGGGGCAGGTGGCCAAAGAGTCTGGGGAAGCTTTGCCTGAAGATAAGTATGACCGAGCATCCAAGGTGATGACTCAACCTCAAAACTATCCAGCAGAGACTCCCAAAGGAGGAATCCTAGCGTCCCTTGGTATCCATCAGGGCAGGTCTCGCCAGCATCCCCAGCCCCAGCACTGCTGCTCCCACCTGCAGCCCAGTGCAAAACAGAGGGCAGCCACTCAGATAATGCAGGGGAGAATGCCCAACACCAGTTTCCAGCAATGGCTCGGATTGTCACAGCGCTGGCTCTTTCCACCTGAAGTTCATGAAAGAGACATGAAATCCAGAGCAGCGGCAGGCTTCTCAGCCTTTTCCAGCATGACAGATTTGTAAGTCAGTAAAGCTGATGGCATTTGTGAGGATTTGGTTGCAGATGGATCAAAGAAAATTCATCCCAGGAGAGAGCATTTGCAATGAGAAGCAGAGTCTGTGTGTGAGACAGGGAGAAGGGAGCACAGTGGGGGTAGAGGAAAGGACATAAAGCAAAAAATGATTTTAATTTCCTTCTCCTTCAGGCTCTTTATTAACACCCTGCCACATCCCTCTCCCTGGCTGTTGCAGCGGTGTTAGGGGCCAGGCTAAATGAGATGGCAGGTGGGTGCAAATCAGGGGCAAGACAGACGAAGGCATCTACACATCTCACATCTCTCACATCAGCCCTGAGAGCACAGGCGGACTCAATGTTCCATCGATGGGGAAGGACTGGTGACAGCTCCCGCCTCTTGTGACTGATCCAGGTGACCTGCTGCAATCTCAAGCCTGAGAGGTGCTAATAGGAGAAGATGTGATATCCTGGTCAATCCAAAACTGCTCAGGTCCATACATCACCTACTGCCAACACAGGCGTGACAGTCAAGCAGCCACTTGCCTTCTAGTCTTGTCTGCGAGGTGGCCCTCATGGCCTGGTCCTCAGCATGACAAGCAGGCAGGGAGGGAGGAGAAAGCTGGGGCAGGTACTGGGGTTTAAGGCCATCTTGGAGCTGGAGAAAAGGGCATCTCATGATATGGAAAAGAGCAATCAGTTTCAGTCCTCAAATGTGGAGCTGCTGCCATGATGCTGCCAGCGCTGCTGCTGCTCCTTTGGCTTCCTAAACAGATGAGGTTTGTATGGACCTGCTGAACATGGGATAACTGTACTGTCCAAAGGCCTGTAAGCCCTCGTCCCTGAAGCTTCTAAACCCTCATCCCTGAAGCTTCTAAACCTGCAGGCCATTTCCAGCCCACGATTTTCAGAGGGATAAAGTTCCCAAAAATCTCATGAGCTGGATGACTAGACAGAGGAGGGAGACTGTTATTTTCTCCACAAAGCAGGAGCAGCTGGAGCTCAACCTCTTGGTAGACAACAGAGAATACTCACATATATACATACACAGATGCATGCACATAGACACAGAGCCAAGCCGGGAAGCACTTCGGGCATATTTCACACCTTTGTGGATGCCAGAGAGTGCAATTGTGAGAGAGGGAGGGACAGGAAAGATGGTTCTGTGGCTTGATACAGGCTCAAAGACATCTCTAAGTCATTTTCAAAATCAAGATTTAAGCAACCAAGTGAAACAATGTCAGGATTGAGGGAGACAATAAGGAGACGGAGCGATTCCTGACTCTCCTTGAGGTGCCTCGGCGGGTGGGCAACTAAGCAAGCGTCTGGAAGCCTCCGCTCCACGAGGGGCATGGGAAGTTAAAGCAACACCAGCGAGACAGGCCCTGGAGTATTAGCACTAATAGCCATCTCAACCAAATTAATTCAAATTGCGTTCAGTCGACCATTAAAGCGTTGTTGGTGGCAGCGCTTCCCCATCCGCTCACATTTTCATGAAGTAATTAAAGCCATTAGAATGTAAGCCAGCTTTTTTGGTTTGGGCAGGAGAGAAAGCAGGAAGGAAAAAGGGAAGCTGAATAACAGCTTAGCTAATTCAGCTAATATTCCCATTATTTCCATATATATTAATTAGGTCCCATTCTCCAGCCATTTCCATTCCGACACATGGGCTCAAATCCTCTGCAGAGGTGCCTACAGCTCCATGCAGCGGCACCCCCTGACCCCAGCTCTGCATCCATCTCAGGAGGATGCAGGCAGCGGGGTTTCCGCCTGCCAACCCTTACCCCCCAGGCGTTCTGATCCCTGGATGCAAGCCTGTTCTCTCCCCCATTGCGAATGTGTGGGAGGAGGGGAAAGAGCAAACAGGTTTTGCGCTCAAAAGAAAGAAAAACCTCCACGAACCCCTGTAAATTGGAGAGACATAGAAGAGGTGAGGTAATCACGCTGTCCCGGAAAGTCATTTCATGGCTGGGAAACCCTGCCTGTGACATTCAGCTGCAATGTGGGTCCCCATGAGTGATGGAGCTACTGGTGCAGGGTCTTTATTTGTTGGGCCACCAAAGGGAAACCACCTTGCCGCTGGCAGATGGCCAAAGCTGGTACCTGGGACTTCATTGTCCACCTGACACTGGCCCAAATTCTAGAGGGCAGGCACAGCTTGGGGCCAGCAGAACCTGCAGTGAAGATGGTTTTGTTACAAGTCCGGTAGTTAGAGACAAATGAGCTGTGAAGTGAAGAGGCGAGAAAGAAAGGAATGCACAGCAAGGTCCTCATCCTCACTGTCCCTGCTGAACCACGTCTCTGGGATGGCAGGTTTCTCAGGTCACGCTGAGGACGTGAGCAGCACAAGCCTCTGCCCACATCGAACCAGGTCTCATTGTGGTGAAGCTTGAAGAGTATAGCTGGCCCCATGTGAATTTTGCGTAGGCTTGAGCCATGCAGAAAGGGCCGTGATGGATGAACAGGACAGGGCAGAGTCATGCAAATACCTGGGGAAAGTGGTTCATTGTGCAGAGGCTCTCCTCATCTCTGGCTCTCTGCAGTCTGTCCCTCATAAATTCACCTCTGCTCCGTGTGGGCAATGTGAGGGTGTAGGTCATCTGATATTCATTTTCAAGGCAGAGCCCAGCAGAGGAGTTCAAGAGCATCTGAGGGGCATGTTGTGTCTGTGAAAAGTGAATAGTAACTCCGTCCTTGCAAGGACCCTGAAAGAGACCAAAGGGCAAGTAATTCTGGATATGGCAGCTATTTGTGGTCTCTCCTGAGCTCAGTCCATGCTTTATTGGGCTATTTCTCACCTTGGCTGACTGTTATCAACACTTCAGAGCTAAATGCCCTGCAGCATTGCACAGCCTACAGGACCCAGGATGGCATAACCAGTTGGGCTTGTGGTCTCACACATCAGCAGGTGGGAACTTCGGGCTAAAATGTCGACTTTCCAAAGAGGCCAGTCCATCTGCAGGATGATGTGCCCAAAGCCCAACTGGGTTAGAGGACTTGTGAGCTCTCCTGGTTTAAGCTGAGCCTGCTTACTTTGCACAGAGTTGGCCTCGGAGCACTCACACGAACTACTGGGACTGTTTGCATGTTGGTCAGTGACAAGATCAGGACTTTTTCAGGGAGCTTGAAGTTTGTTCCAGACATTTACTGGGGCTGTTCTAGTGAAAATGCCTCAAAACTCCTATACCAGTATGACAGAGGGCCAGCAGTAGCAGGCAGGAGATGCCACATACCACTGGAGTGGGTTTGCAGCCACAAGGTAGCTTGTTCCACAAGGTGGAACAGCATCTGTACCACTGCTTTCCCAACATGATTCAGCCCAGGTCCCAAAGAAGACAAGATGGATGTCAAGTCTAGAGCATCCTTTACACAGCCCTAGGACATCATTTTATCAGCACACTTGGGTGGCAAAGAAAAAGTCCTCTCAGGATGCTAAGGAACAAATTTACCTTTAGGATTACTGATCCTTGGTGCAAATCATAGGGTTTTCCTCAAGAATGACATTGCTATTGTTTGCAGGGGGAGTAAGGGGTGTCCATAGAGCCATCTTCAAACTGGAGTCCCTGCCAGCAGCTGCTCTAACACACACACTGCAGAGATCTTGGAATAAGAAGTGTTGTGAAGCAGCAGGAGTAGGAAAGAGCTGCCTTTATCTGGCAGATCTTTCTAGTGGGGCTCCACTCAGGGCTCTCCCAGCACAATCTCACCGCTGCTCTCACAAAGTACTCCTCTGAGAGCAAGGAGCACGACACAATGCATCAATCACTCCGGGCATTCATCCCACCTGGGCCTCTCAGCGCGATCTGGGGAGCAGCGCTTTCAATCAGGCAACATTAAAAATAAAGAGAGATTCATTTTTCCATTGGCATCAGCAAAAAAGAAAGAAGAAGAAGATGCCAATTGAGCCCAAGGGGCTAAATAGCATCTTTCACTCAGTTTTCTATGGGCTCCCAAGACTATGGGAGAAAATTGAAATGTCTCTTTCTGTCTCCTTTTCTTTCTTTTTTTATTTTAATAATTCCTGGTATGCAAGGCCTTGTGCCGGGGCTGGTATTGTGGGTGATGAATCCTGAGTCAGGCGGCGGGGAGGTTTGTATCCTATCAGCGTGTGCTTGCCATGGGTTGGGATAATGGGCCTGCCGGCTTGTCAGGTGCTGATGGGGAGCAGGAGGGGTGGGGGGGCTGAATGCATTTTTGATTGCTATAATTGCCACAGATTGGATGCTTGAGAGGAGCTAATTAACAAGGAGGCTATGGGCGGATTATACTTGCAGAACAGAATCCCAGCAGATCCTTTCCCTTTGTGCCACATGTATGAGATCATTGGTAGGTGATTATGGCTGTGAATACGGTGCTAATTTACTTTGCACGTCTGACGAAAATCCTGTACATATTAAACCACAGAGGCAACTTAAAGTGACCCAGTTCAGAGGGAAAGGACAGCCTTCCTGCTAAAGCACAAAACCCAGAGCTAAGCTCCTGAGGCCTTCTACTTTCTCTGAGTAACTGTGGCTAACAGCTTTTCCCCCTGCCTCAGTTTCCCTCCCTACCAAAGGGAGAAGGCGAGCTCATCGCTATGGGTGTTTGGAAGGCGTTGTGCACCCTCTCAGGGAGGATGCTATAAAGGAAAGAAGGGGAGTGTCATTATGCCACAGGAGCAGATCAGACAGCGCAGCAAAAATAGCAGACAGAAATCTGTGCACTTGGGAAAAAATACACGTCTTTGTGAGCACTCTTGCTCTCAGAAGATTGTAAGCAGCAGCCCCAGCTGTTCCTGCAGCCTCAGGATTAGGGAGAACCGATAGGCAGGATTAGCTCTGCCATCCTGCTCCTATGTTGTTTCACCAACATATCTCCTATATTTTCCCAGCCTTACTTTTGGTCCCTGGGGCCCTGAGCAGGAGAGGAGCAAAAGTTTCTCCTTAAAGGTAGCACTTGTCTTGCTGGAGATGCTTGGGGTGGTGTTTAACCCTGGCTCTGATTTCAGGGCAAGTCTACACTTATTTTCCTCTCTGTCTGTTGGGCATTCCTGGTGACCAAAACTGAGGAGCTGCCCTACAGCCGTGTGCCGACTTACAGCTGGAACATCACCAGGGGAAGAGTTACTGGTCACAGAGACTGAGCATCCATCATCCATCCATCCATCCATCCATCCATCCATCCATCCATCCACATGCATCCACTCACCCCTCCCTCCATCCCTGAGGGTTTTAAGAATAGGTCAGACTACACCATTCCCCTGACTTGATTTGGAGAGCTAGAGAAGGGTTCATCCAGAGTACTTGCACTGATGGCTGGGGTGGTGGGTATTAGGCTGGGCAAAATTGGAGGGCTTTGGCTTTTCCAAGCAAAGCAGAAGTTTCCCAGCAGGACTGCTTTGCCAGGAATCAGGCAGCTTGGTTAAGTACTTGTAGACTCTTTTAGAAAGTTGCAGTATTCCTTACAAATAAATCACACTTTTCCATTCAAAAAATGGAAGTGACATTTGCAGATTTGGTTGCACCTTTTATAGTATTAGGCGATTTTCACTTGAAATGCTTTCTGCATTTTGCAATGAATTTTTCTTTGTGTGTGTGAGTACGTGTGTGTGTGTGGTTTGGGTTTTTTTTCATCAAAGTCAGCATTTTCATACGAAAAGAAACAAAACCATTTTCAAGGTTTTTTCCTTTAACTAAAGTCAGCATTTTGGACTCAAATTATGTACAGAGAGTTGATCCATGGAAGGAAAAGGTCTATTTTACCACGGACATTTTTTGATTAAGGTTACTGTTTCAATCATAATGGCTCCCCATTGATAACAAAATGAAAATATCACTGGAGGATATCCTAATACAGTGTTTCATAATATTTCCTAAGGTTCATTTTGTTTTGTGCTTAGTTAATATGCTTGCTGTGATGGTTCCTAGAATACAGAACTCCACAGCCAGCTTTGTCCTGCAATCAAGAACTACACTCCTAAAATTTAAGTTTAAATTAATCTAGCCCAGAGAGAGAAATAGACCTGTCTGCAGGTTTAAAAACAGGAATCATTTCAACAACAGGGTAAGGTTTTTCTTCTAGAAAAAGCAAGAGGTGTAAAAATGGATTTCCACTTTTTCCATGACCAAATTTTAGAGAACAATCCATGAATGGGAAAGGATTGTTCTGTTGAGGGAAAAGGTTGCTGCCAATTAGCAATCTAGGCTGCTGGAGCCCAGGGAGATAAACTGGAGAGGAAATATTTCATTTATTGAGAGGCAGGATTGACTGTCTGCGAATGCTTTTAGACAAGATAACAATTGAACATGGCCTCTGCACATCTTTCCTCTCTTCCTACAGGGACAAGGGCAGAACATCTGCAGACGGTCTCTCTGCAGAAAAGAAGAGTAGCGTAAGACAAGAAATAATACAGAGAAAGGAAAAGATGTGTCTGACACGCCGGCTAAAACCCTGTTCTCGGGAAGAACCAGGGCTTAAGCTTTGAATAAAAGTCACAAAATAGATGGGGCCAAGGCTTGGTGTACTGCGGGGGAACAGACCTGCCTATCACCGGGTGCCTGGATCCTTCATGAAGGGAGGATAACTCTACCCAGCCCCCTGCTCCCGAACCACTCCGGCTCATTGCCACAGAAACCATTAATGACACTTTGGTCCAGGTCCCAGCTTTAATGCTGGCAATTTTCTGACAATGTTTTGACCCCAGGGTTTGTTTTGGAGTTTTGGACTATTTTAAACCATGCCCCTGTGATACTGAAGTTTCTCTTTTTGAACAAATCCTCCTTTTTATTTTTTTTTTCCCCTCCTTAGTGAAATGTTTTCCACCCCTCCAGGTCAAACTCTGGAAATTTTCCTTTGGAAAGTTGGAGAATGGATAGGGTGGAAGGCAGGGTTCAAATCCAAAACCAAGGAGTCACCTCCAAAGACAATGTGGTGGCAAACTGAGCGGGAGGGTGGTGGTGGGAAGAAGGAAGGGGGACTCGCAGGAGGATGTCATAAGGGGTTTGGCCTTTTTTAATCATTCATATTGAAACATTGGCATGATTTACCCTAATTTCTAAGCAAAATATGTATCTCTGGTGCTGAGAAGAGACAGGTTGTCACAGATGTGGAACAGGCCAGGCAGAGATACCGGCAGTGCAGATTGCTGAAGGAGCCACATTAGCATATTGGCATTTGGGCTTATCTCAGGCTGACTTCTGAATTAAAAGTATTTTCGGGTGCTCTCCTTCTCCTGGAACAGTTTGTTACTTTATTATTACGATTGATTTTTGTTCTGTTGAGCTCTGCCTTCCCCCACCGAGCGGCCAGAGAGGCCAAGTCCTGCCCTGGGGAGAGGAGGGGGAGGCTGTGAAGGTACAGCCTTGTCTCACCAAAGCACCAGCAGGGAAGGAGGCGCGGGGCTGGCTGATAAGGGACGGGAGGAGAGACGAAGAAAGGCCCGATGACAAACCTGGTCCAGACAATGAAGCGCTATCCAGGCATGCAGGCTGGCTGCCCTTGGAGTGCACAGCCCAGATAACGAAGCGCCGCGTGCCTGAGACCACCTCCTGTAGGCGTTGGGATGCTGCTGTCCCTTCCATCGCTTCCCAGCACGCTGATTCCCAGCCACAGCTTCTGGGGGATGCCGAAAAGGTGCTCCAGCTCTGGGTCCCCCTCTCCAGCCCCTCGCTGTGCTGTGCAAGCAGCATTTCTCCCTGCTGACAGCCCTCCCCATCCCTGCTTCCACGAAGGACTCTCGTACCTCTCATCCTTAAAAAAAGAAGAGTCCCATTAAATACTATAAAGCATTTAATGGCCAATGGGTCAAATGAATGGGTATATTTATGACTGCAATGATCATTAATGAAACCTTAGGGTCCCTGTTGGGACCATGGAGCAGAATAAATGACCTCTTGCTAGACATTGTCTCCCTGGTTTCTAAGACTCTGCACCAGAAATGATCCAGCTTCATTTAAGGAAAATCAGATTAAAAACAGATTAAAGTAAAAGCACCTCATGCCCCTGTTCTGATTTAACTGTGATGAAAAACAGACCATGAAGTAACTTTATAAAGGGAGGAAGCTCATTTAAATATTCCCCTCCCAACAGAAAGAGATTTAAGAATTCAATGAATGAGGAGATTTTCTCTTTAATGAGATTAGCCTTTTATAATTGCTCATTATGGACCACTCAAGAGATTTGGAAGAAAAAAAGTTATACAACATACCTGGAAAACACTGCATTAGAAACCAGCAAAACCTGCCCCTTCACCATCAGTTCCAAAAAGTGAAAGTCAAACTAGTTTCTACTTACAAATCACTCATCTAAAGTGGCTGCAACTCCTCCAGATCCTCTCTGCAATTACATGGCTTTATAAAGAAAGCACAACAGAGGCTTGAGATTTGCAAACCTTAATACATTTGCTAAAAATTCTCCCCTTTCCCCATGGAAACACAGAATTTATTTTTGAGTGTCAGCTGTCTGGCAAGGCCATGTGATTTCAGTTCATCTTTCCAAATTTCAGCCCTACCAAAGTATAGACTGGGCAGTGACGTCCCTTCTGGGTTTGAAATGCTGGCTCAAATCAGGAGCATTATGGGGAGGTTAGACTAGAAGTTTTGTGTCTGAACTTGAAGCATTTGGGTCTGAAGTCCCAGCTTTGGGCTGAGTAATAATACCAGGGTAAGAACACACACGCACGTACTGTTTCATCCCTCTCTGACTGTGATTTATATTTAGTGTCAGGCTCTTCTGGATGCTCTCAAACTAACAGTCAGAGCAAGCTTTTCTTACAAAGTAGGATTGAGCAGTTGCTTTCCCCATTCCAGCTGATGGGAGCAGGCACTAAATGAGATCAATAGCAAGCGTTCCTCCATGTGCCTGCGTATTCGCAGCGATCGTCTCTTTCCTTTCCTTTATCTCTTCACCTGCAGCGGTTGCCATGGACCAGCACTTGGCAGCCGGCAGTGCCGACACACAGGCATCTCTCAGCCCTGTGCTGCAGGATGGGTCTCGCACCTTTCACATCCCTAGATCCCTTTTCCAGCCATTCTGTCGGGATACACAGAAGCTACTATATACAGGGAGAGACTCCACTCCCTGAAATTTGGCTGCCTTGGAACTGAGCACATCACCTGCGTAATCTGTCCTGTCTTCCCTGCAGTCAGAGAGGAGAGAGGCATTTCCCAAGGAAGCTCTGCTCCACTCCAAGATGGAGTTTAAGGGATGTAGTACAAAGTGAGTGTGCCAGGAGACCACTTTCTCCCTTCATCTCCTTCAGGATCAGCTCAGACCAGACCCCTCGTTGTCAGGGGCTGAAGTCAAGACAGCTGGTTCCTGACCAGGATCCGCTGGGTTTTGATAAGGCACAGCACAGCGCAGCCACACTGAACACTGGAAATCCCCACTGGCTGTGACACTGGGGGGGTCAGGCTGGGTGGCCACAGCCATGTCTCCATGCAGCTGGTGCTCACAGGAGTGGCCAAAGCAGCTCGCCAGGGCCATTGGCTGTTCAGCACAGGGCAGCGGTCAACACACCAGTGGCTGCTTACCCGGGTGCTGGAGCTGCTCAGCCCTTTTCAGTCAAACCATTTGGGTTTGAAGAAAAATTTTTCTTCCAGTTTCTCTTTGTTATCAGAAGTCAAGTCCATTTCTGCAGCTGTTAGGACTGGTTTACTTTAATTTATACTTCCTTTCTGTGTTTGCAAAGGAAAGCAGACATCGGCTACCCACTGATTGCATTCCCTTGTAAATTTGCGCTGGTACCAGAGCCAGGGTGGAAAATGGAAAGTGAAAAGTGCCATTAAAGAATCCCACATTTCATCTCTATCCACCCACTACCTGATGCTGTGCCCCCCCCGCCCCGAGCTCACTGGAGCTTGGGAGATGCTCCTAATCATGCACCAGATAAGAGAAACTCAGCTTAACCATTCTTGGCTTTGAATGCATACAAATGGGCTTTATGTTAATATTTGCAAATAGCTTCTCAGAGGAGAAAGATATCTCCCAAGCTTCTCGTCTTCTGGGGTTCTCCAGGTGATGGAGGGGGACAGACACAGCCATCAGCACAGCCCAGGGATGGGGACAGAGGCAGAATCACAAATATTCAGCTCGATTCACCCAGCTGATGGGAAAGCCAGGAACCCTGTGACGTTCTGGCACTCCAGAACACCCAGAGAGCACCCCATAGGACGTCACCTGAGTGGAGCTGGGCAATGTTTTTTCAGTGAATTGAGAGGGGTTTTTTTTTGCTGAAAACCAGAATTTCTGGAGGGCTGGAGCTATTTGAGAATTCAGGTCAAATGCAGCAAGGAGTCTAGGTGGAGATGAAAGGAGGGCATTTTGAGAGAGAATGTCAAAACATTTTCTCACTTTCTTTTTTTCCTCCCTGTTACAAAGTAATTTTCTTTTTTTTTCTTCAAAAATTGCCCTAATTTTCTGGAGACTCTAAAACAAAACACAGACAAACAAACCCATCTGCTCAGATTGAGTAGAAGGTGGGGGCTGACTGGAAGCCACCTTTTCCTATCTTTGTTTTTGCTTGGGGAGCTCAGGGGACTCAGGGAGAGGGGGGCTGCTCTTGGAAAGTGGGGAAAACTCCTCTTTTTTACCTCATCCAAATCATTCTTCACATCCAGACACTGACCTTACCACTCTGTTAGTGAGCCAGCTCCTGCCCTGGATGGAGTAGCTGGGAAAATGTCCTATCAAAGACCCCTATTGATAGGTTTCCAGGATGTCCATAGAAACAAAGTTCATAATTTTTTTTTCAGAAAAGAGGAGAATTCATTGCTGGGTTGACAGTGACCTACTCTCCACCATCCTCCCTGGGCTGGCTGCCTGGGGAGCGATGCCTCTGTTGTCCCCAACCCCACAGCATGGCAAAGGAGAGGATTTTATTCCTCCCATGCTGTCACCTCAGCACCATCTACCCCTGCTAGAGACTTGGAAATTAAAATAATAAACAAAGCAAGCAACACTGCATGTAGAGTCTAATGTACCATAATGCTCTGACACACAGGCAGCCACTGCCTCATGCTGAGCAGAGAGGATGTGTTTGAAAAATGTATTTTCCTTTGACAGCAGTTATTTTAACATTATCTTTCTTTTTTTACTTCAAATAAGGCATTTACTTTCCCCCAGCTCATAATCTCCTTACGGAGGAGAGCAGAGGGCGGTAGGGAAAGGCAGAACAATTACACTTTTTAACACAGTCAAGGTTGGTGGGATTTAAATCATGGGAAAACAAACAGAATTTAACTGCCTGGCTGAAGTCAGATTCATGTTGTGGGTATTTATGGCAATCATCACTAACAACAGGAGGAGATTAGGTGTTGCTGAGAGCCTGAGTGCTGGCTGGGGAGCAGGGGCTGGCTCTGCCCATCAAGGTGTGATCTTTGAAGCAAGGATGGGATGTGTGCACGTGCATCCCTGCGTGTGTCCTGGTGTGTTTAGTTGTGTTTGGTTCATGTACTTGGCAGCTATCTCTGAAAGAACTTTGCTGGGCTGCCAGGGAAGACCCTCTTTAGCAACCTCCCCAGGAGCCAGGTGAGCACACAGCACACACGTGTCCATCTGCACACTCAGTCTGGGTCAAGACCCAGCTTACCCTTTCCCTGCAGCGAAGATTTGCTTAGGGACACCTAAACAAACTCATTTCTGCAAAGAGGCAGCCTAGACACCTTTCAAGGTCCAACCCATGTGATTTGGATGGAATGGACGTAACTGGGATTAGGCACACAGCAGCCTCTAAATACTGACTGCTGGTATTTCACTTCCCTAAGCATCTTCCCTCAGAGTCCTAAAGGGTCAATTCCCCAGTGAAGTCATCTCATCTCCACACTGGGAAAATAAACCCCACACTGCCAGAACTATTGAAATGTTTCAAAGGATACAATCCACTTAAAAATCACCCTTTTCCAATTCCCAAACAGGCATGCCCACATTAATAAAGTGAAGTGCTCTCACCCAGAACAGCTCCGGCAGGGGAAAGGGTTTTAATGCACTGAGCAGGAGGGAAAAATCAACTTGCAAGAAGAAGAGCACTGAGTGGGTCCCCTGGGCCTGGGCAGGGGCACGGTTTACAGACCTGTTTTAATCAAATTGCACTTAAAAAGCAGAAAGGGAAAAACTCTCTGAGAAGTCTGACCCTCGGGCGCCTCAAGGATGAGGGCACAAAATGTATCATATACTGAGTCAGAGGAAAGAAAAGGCTATGGAAGGAAAAGAGCACCTCTCATTTTGGAAGTGGAAAGTAAAGGAGGGAAGGGGCCAGACAGATTGTCTGCTGACTGGTGGAATTAGATTCAAACCCGTCGCAAGGCATGGCAGCTCCAAATGGGACCCATAAGTCCTCCCCAGTGGGAGCAGCTTTCAGCTGTACCTCAGCATCCCCTTATCCAGCTCCCTGCTCTGATTATACTCCATGCTTGAGTTTATTTGTGTTGGAGGCTCTGTGGGGAAGGAAGAACATGAGAACTCGTTGCACCTGAGGAACTAGACAAAATAATAGCAACATCAGTGAAAATAAATCAAACATGCACCAAAAGAATGGGAAATCTACATTCTACAAATCTGGACAACACTCTGCAATGGAGACATTGGAGGTGGGGGCTGGTGTAAAACTATCTGTTGCAATGTGAATATTGAAATTCCAGAGGCACCAAGCACATCTGCACAGATGGGAAAATTATAGCTACGGAGCTTGGGTGGTATGACAAGTAATTTTTTTGCACCCCGAAAAACAACTCAATTGTGGGAGGAATGTGTCAGTCGCAATTTTGTATCTTAATGAAATAAATCAACCAGATGGAAAGAAGACATGAAGATGAGCCCACACAGTCTTGTAGGAACAAAAAGGCCACACGAAGCCAGTTGCTGGGAAGTCAAGAACTTGTCTGGAAGACTTTGGAGCCACCCTTGGGGTGATGACAACAAATTCCCCAAGTGAGGAAGCGTCTTTGAACTTTCTCCAGTCTCTGGGGCTGAGGTTCCAGGAACTCACAGCCACGGAGCTACAAATAGACAACTTCTTGCTCAACTCAGCAGTGATCTCAGGGGACTCTGGATGAAGCTCTGCTCCTCCTGACCTGCTGGGACACTGCAGTGTCTCCTAAGGGGAGCAAAACTCAAAAACCTAGGAGACCGGTATCTGTCAGATGAGCAGAGAGTGTCAGCAGGAAGAGTCAGAGCCATGCAGAAAGGCTGTGAGAAACAGCATGGCTTAACCCTGCAAAGATGAGGAGACACAGCCAGCACTCACCAAAGTCCAAGGAGACTGAGTGAACAGAGAACAGAAGAGCTGGAGCATGGCTTGGCAAATGCCGCACTGCTCCCTTGTCACATAAAAGAGGCAGAAAATATGTGGCAGGTAAACAAGGAGCATCTTTCCACAGCAGAAGCCCAAGACAGCACATCCTTTGGCCAAGGATATGTAACACCACCTGCCTAAAATAACCCCCAAAGGCCCACAGCACCCTGTTCTCCAGAGAGGAGATTTTACAGCAGGAAATTGATTTCCAGAGGCTCCCTCATTAATTTTCATGGCACCCACAGTGTGGTTTTAGAACAAGCAGAATTATTAATGTTCAAAGTTACCCAAGCACTGTCGGGAACACAAGGCACTCTGAGAGTCAAAGCGGGACTGACAAATTGGGGAAGGAGAAGTCAGAATTGAGCGGGTGCATCCTTCAGGGCTCAGCTGCGTTTGTCTCCAGAGGCAGGCACAGGGAGAAAAGCAGAAACCTCAGAGAATAGGTCCCTTGCCCCTCAATTTGCAGTTTTGTTTGGTAGGAAAAAAATAGCATAGATATTTAGCGTTCAAAAGGCGAGAAAATTGTCTAATTGCAGTAGTTCAAGGCTGCCCTGATTCTAAGCCATGCCAGGTTTTGAGGGAGCAGGAGAGCAGGCAGTTAGGAAGGGCTAAATATTCCCCAGGGGTAGAGCTTGCCGCTGTCTGGTGATGCTGATATTGCTCTTGAAAATACATCTGAGCTTTGGTGACATCTCAGCTAATTAATGAGCAAACCAACTCAAATCTCACAGATTGAACTATTAGTTCTGGTCAGACATACACCAGTATCCTCAAAACTGTCCTGAATTATCTCCTGGCTAGCACAGGAGAAGGGATAAGAGCTCAGTAACTGTAAAGGCATCTCTGTCCATCTCTCCTCCATCTGCCTTGTCACAAACAGCCCCATTTCCAAGCATCTTGGTGATTTGGGGCTGCCCCATGCCCGCAGCCTGCTCCTGGCCACCTCTAGCTATCTCTTAACACCAGCCCCTTCCTTCCATCTCCAGACACAAGACCCAGCCACGGTGAGCTGGAGGATTATGCTGTGCCAGGGGATACTCACTGAATGGCACCACATCGCCCGTGATCTTGCCCCGTCAGAGCAAGAGAAAATAACTACCATTTGTTAACATGCCAATCGTTCTTTACACTGGCTGATTAAAAAATAATTACCCACAGCCATTATTGAGCACTCTTGCAAATGAGCTGTGGGAAGCTGCGACCGTGCGCTTAGCACACAGTGTGGCTTGCTTGTTTCAATATTATTTTAATTAAGTATCTGGGTAAAAGGCCTTTCTAATGTAACTTTCTTTTCATAAGTGGAAAGCAGGGCTCCGCACTCGGCTGAGCAGTGCTGGACTGGTACAACCCAGTGTGGCTCTGGGCTGCTTCCAGCGTGGTGGCACAGCAGGACCCACTGATTATACAAATTCAGGAGGACTAATCTTACACATAGCCAGACCCACACGGGATGCTCTTCTGCACCTAAGGGACGCAGTCACAGCAGATAGCTGGAAGGCATCACTGCCCTCAGACTGATCAGTTGGGGCCACCTGGGTCGGTTTGGGGTGTGGATGGGGTGAAGGTGGTGGCCAAGGACATCCCTTCTGGTTGCGAGACTTCGGGCCAGTTCGCTCGCAGGCAGAGGCCGACCAGCACTGCTGAGGCAAGCTGGTCCTCTCATCCAGGCAAGAGAAGAGAACTTCAGTCACAAGAGCTCTGGGAGAGCTTCATCCCACTGCAAGATATCACACCCCCAGCACAGCTTCACTTACCATGGCCATTTTTTTCCTCCTTTCCACAAAACAATTCGCAAAAGAAAATAGGGGGTGGAGGGAAACCCACGGGTGATGGTTGCCCATCCACCTCCTGCAGCTGCCTTTGTGCGTGACTCAAAGCAATCACATCAGGCAGTTCCACCACTTTCTTATTTACGTGTTTTCTCCTTCCCACATCCCAGGCAGGACTGTATTTAGCACAGCACACGGTCACCATCCTTTACTTTGAGGGGAGGAGGGGGCAAGGGGAGGGGGTGTTGGTCCTTTCACACATGCTTACATTCTCTCACGTAGCATTTAAGCTGTAGCATTGGTTTCAATTATCTCTTGTTTGTAAGCGATTTAACTCAGCAAACACATTTTGGATCCTCAACTGGTGTAAAACGAACCTTGTACTGGAGAACTCGAATTACTGCACAGATTAAAGTGGCACAAAACAGCCCCCGATATTCCTCTTGATCTCTGAGCTCTCTCTTACCAGTCAAAATTCCCTCTCCATTTACTTCTATCAGGATAAATAGATGCTCCTGAGGGGATGGCCCTGTCAGACCCAGTCTCCCTGTCACAGCCAGGCTGGGGGTTGATGCTGAGCCCTGAGCTAGGTGCCCACCACAGACTCCTGTTTTGGAGGATGCAAAACATGGAGAGGAATGAGATGTCAGGAAAGGTGCTGCTGTAGAGGTCCATCATCACATGAAGAGCTTGCAACAGTGGATGAATGATCTCCAGCCACTTCTTCGGCGAAGGGTCAGTCTGCTCATGCTCTACTTCTGGAGCAACGCAAAAGTGACAAATCTTTTTGATCAAGTGAACACTTGCATTTCCCCAGACAGTTCCTCTTTGTGGATTGAGAAATGCACTAATTCCAATAGACGCTCCAGAAACCTGAAACTCTAAGCTTCAGACTTTGAATAGACATAAATAAATGAAAATTGCAGGGCTTTTCTCTTGCTTCAACAAAAACATATGTTCTCATCGGACTTTTTTCTGATGGAAAAAAATAACACATTTCCCAAACAACTCTAGTTACTGCAGACAACTTTATTTCCCATCTCAGACACTGCCATGACAGGAACGTAGAAAGCAGAATTGATTAGAGCGGATTCAGTTAGACGGGGAGCCTGGTGATGAAAAGCTGCTGCCGCTCTCTCTGCGCCCGTCTGGGGCCATTAGCAGCCTCCTTCTCTCTCTACCCAGGGATGCTGCCCCATTGTTGAATTCTGCAATGCATCCCCTTTCTTCCTGCAGACTTGGTTCACAAGCAGATTTTGCCCCTGTGTGTGCTTCCCCTGCCAGAGGTGGAGCTGCAGAAAACCAGAAAGGAATTCCTGTACACATAGTTTGGCAACACATTTGGGGATCTCTCTGGATAACACTTACTGGATCAGTGCACTCTACTATTATGAGGACACTGATGACTATCCTATTCTTCCCTGGAAGCCAGGCTAGCAATTTCCAAAGCCTTTTTTTCTTTTCTTTTCTTTTTTTTTCTCTCTTTTTTTTTTTTTTATAATATTCAATAACCCTTCCTTGTAGCTTCCCCCAGATAATTGCTGTTTCCAGTGTAGCTTCACACTGGGTCACCAGGTAACCTAGAAAGAGCCATTTGCCAGCCCCTTCTGTCTTCAGCATAAAACTACTATATTATATTTGCCACTGCATTAAGCTGGCTGAGAGGGGAGCAGGGTTGTGGGCGCAGTGCAGTTTGCTCTACTCTAACAGTCTCTTCTCTTTTTTTTCTTTTCTTTTTTTTTCCCCCTTTCCTTGGATAATTTCACGGTCCATTAGTTTCCTGTAGCTGCTCCCCGCAAACACACACACACGTCACCGTGGTGTATGAGCTTCCCTCCCAGTAGCACAAGCACTGGGCAGGCTGCACATTGTGGTTATACTTGCTCTGGGGGCTCAGGGGAAGAACTCTTGCCAGCTCAAACGTGGCCAGGATGATGTGGGGCAGGATCCCTGGGGATGCTGATATCCCCCTCAGCTGGTACATGCCCCAGTTTACAGCAGCTCACCCTGAGCAGCCAACATGCCCGCAGCATCCTGCTCTTCCAAAGGGACACACAGCAGCCACACAGGAGACCCCTGCACTGGAACAGAAGACTCAATCTCTCCCTCATTTTTAAATCACCCGGGAGCAAACCAAACAAACAAAAAATAATAATGGTAATCTGTACCTGAGGATTTTCCAGCTGCATTACACTGGTCACTTCTGAAACCTGCAGAATTGGGGAACCTCTTCCCAACACCAAAGTCTGTGCCCAGAAGCTGTGATCCTGAATTTGCAGGGAGAGACTGGCCTGTCCCTCAGAGAGAGGTTGGGGGCAGCGGGACAGGTAGCCCCCCTGGACAGGCACAGTGTGGGTGCAGTGGACTGATACTGGTGTCTCTCCAAAATGACAGCTTTTGCTTGGAGTTCACTTTCTCTCTCTGACAATTGAACTCTGAAAAAAAAGAGTCAGAGCAGAAGTGTGAATCCTGCCTGGAAAAGGAAAAAAACCTGACTCTCAACAAAAACTCAACAAAACAAAGGGGGGGGGAGAGGGAGGGGATGGGCAGAGAGAGATGGTGGATCTAAAACACAAAGAAATGTTATTCATGGGCATTATTGATTAAGTTTTCCTCACCAACACATACGTAAATACTTATCTCTCAAATGAATAAGAGCTCTGTAATGCCGGAGGGAAGAAGGGTAAAGATTATTGAAAACATGAGGGTCAAAGAAGCATCCGGCTGCAGTGGATGCATTGAGAAGATAAACGAAGATGTCTTTGTCAACACATCGGTCTGCCAAAGACCAAGTATGATAGAAGACTGCGATTTTCAGGCAGTGGAAGCAATGCTTGAGCTTTGATAACAATGAAATAGAGATTATGGAGCAGATCCTCACCTGGGCTAATCCAGTGCCAGGCCCCTGAACACAGGGCAGCTGCACCAATTTACATCGCACGAGGATCCTGCTCGCTCTGGATAAAGCAGCCCATTAGAAGATGGGCAGAAGCAGAAATTTATGACACCATCTATAGGGCAGGGAGAAAAGGGAAGAGCATCAATGAGTGGGATCAAAGGAGAAATGGGGCTCTGACCCATGAGCACCACCATATCTGCCCCGGCCCCTGGGTACCATCATCCACCAGGCTGTCTTGCCTGCTGCCTCTGCTCAAGAAGTAGGGGAGGACCTGGGTCCTTGTCTGCAAACAGCTCCTGGGGCGGGCTGGGACACTGGAGAATGATGTCAAATACAACAAGGCTAAGCCTGGCCCACAAGACAAACACACTTTCTCATGTAGCACCATGAAAACCAGGTTTAGCAAGCAGAACTGCAACCCACACACACCTCAACAGGAAGGGAGCAGACATGAAGGTTTGGTGCTGAGCATTTGGCCATATCAGCCCAGCAGCACTTAAGCCATCTGAAGGCTGTGAGGGACCATCGAGATAATCTGTTCTGGCACCCAGCATCCCCATGGGTTCAGCTTCTGTATCCTGTCTGTAATTCATGGCTCCATCAAGATTACTTTCGCTCAGGACAGCAGGACTGTGTCAGAGCTGTATTCAACCTGCTCAGGACAGCTCAGGTCTTAACCTTTCTACATCTTTGCATCTGCCATCATGTGGGGAACAAACACTGGGCACCATACAGGTAGGATTCCCATTGACTGGGACATTGCAACTAGTGTGCTGACAGATGCTGACAGTGGATGCACAGCAAGGAGTCAAGAGGCCAAGCTCTCACCAGCCTGGGAAGCTCAGCAAACAGCAGTATGGGCATTGGGCTGGTAGCAGTGTGCAAGCGCAGGATCAAGGGTGATGAGTACCAGGAGACACTTCAGTTCCCCCAAAGAAGCTCTGCTGCTCCAAGTCAGTTGCCAACCATCAGGTCTGCCTTGTTGTACCCAGAATAAGGTCCCTCCAAGCTCTCTCATCAGGTGTGTGGATGTCACAGTTATCCCCCGAACATGTAGGGTTTGCTCCCACACCACCAGGCAGGAGGGCATATCCCCTTGCGTGAGAGCAGCCATAGCCAAGTGGCCTGTGTTAACGTCCCCCTCAGCCTAAGCTGCACAGCTGGCTGGCCTGAAGCATGGCAAGCTGCATTTCCATGCAGTTCCTCCTGCCTCAGTTTCCCTGTCTATGAGCAGGGACTCAAGCTACGTCCCTGAGACCCTCAGGTTTGCCGCGGCACCTGCTTAATCCCCTCACAGGAGAAAGGAAGAAAAGCCTTTCGGGGCTTTTCCTCCCACCTCCTCTTGGTGCCTGAAACACAGGCAGTGAAGCCGATGCTAACCCGAACGAGCAAAGGCTCAGGAGCTGGAGCAGGGCAACCTCTAGTGGCTGCAAGCCAGGAAATGCGGGCCCCAAACGCACGTTGAGGAGTTGTTTGCTCTCCGAAGCAGCCAGGCTGGCTGAGCCTCGGCCTCTGCTCCTGCTGCCTTGCCCCATAGCCCATAGCTCACCCACCCTGGTTTCCATCTTTGCCTCCCTGCTGCCGGAGCCATCTCTCACACGATGCTGCCGTTTGCTCCTCCAGAAACCTCCCACCTCATGGGCTTCTGCTCTGCCCATGCAGCCACAGGTACCAAGAGACACATATCCCAGACTTCATGAATGTGCCACACAACATGTCCTCAGGGCTTGTTAGCATCACTGGAAATAGCTCTGGTCCAGCGCAGATTTGGGCATGCAGTTAGCTATCAGATCTGTGGTATGGTCTCCAGTTGCTGGAGCTGACTATTGAGAGCAGATCCATCCACACTCATTAATGCCCCATCTGGAGAAGCACATTACTTTTTTTCTGCAAGGTGCTCTGGCTCTACAGGGTGCACGGTGGCCTCCACTGTGTGGGGGAGACAGCTCCCCAGGCCTGCTTGGGGAAGAGATGGTCAGGACATGAATGGCCAGCCCTATTCCCATCATCACATCTATGGCCAGAACCACCAATGCCTTCTTTGCTGTCTTGAAACCCCTCTACCAACAGAACTTTGTCTTCCAGGTTGAAAGCTCACACTCTGCAGCCATCCCACATCTCCATTACAGGCCTTCAGCTTCCCCTCCCATAGGACATAAAAATGAATAGAGCAAGCCAAAAGAGACAAAAATCCTCCCAGCTGCCTCCAAGAGCCATTTGGATTCACCTTAGCACATCCCCACTCCCTGCCTTGTCCCAGTTTTACTGGTGAGTCAGAGCTCTCCAGCTAATGGTTGAGCATCAGGGAGGGGGTGAGATAAGAAAAGCAATCAGGGACCAGGCTGTTTGTGGGACATATCAGGGGACAGACACCTCCACAGAGAGACAGACATATAAATAAATACAAGAATGCTAAAGCACAAGAGGAGCTCTTTACACACCAGTGTGGGATGGTCACTTGCCACAAGTTGGACAGAATGTTTTCCTGTCCTGTGTTTCAGGGTAACAACCGGTAACACAGCACAACATTGGCACAACTGGCTGGCCAACCACGGGCTGCTGATTCATCAATTATGCAGGCAATTTAAACACAGTTTATGTCAGTAATTCAGGCAGCAGTTTTTCTTTCAGAACATTCTAAAATGAAAAAGGGGTGGGGAGAGAAATCAAACAAAGAGGCCTCTTTGCAGCAAGGCGCCCCATACTTCACCCTAAGTTGTAGGCATCCAGGGCCCCAGCACCCATCCTCCTGCAGTGCTCCCACTGCGGCTGATGGGGAACCTGTATCTGCCAACAGCCTCCCTCACTGCATTTTTGTTGGAGAGCTCAGGCTGTAGTATAAGATTCAAGGACAGAGCAAAGGTACAGCCAAAAGCAGAAACATGGAAATGCCCTGAGGACTGGAAATATGACAGACAAATCCCATTCATGGTCGCAAGAAGGTTTCCTCCCCACCTTTGGCTTTGACCATTTCACTGGGAGATGCAGACTCCTGGGTAAGCAGCACTGGCCCACATGAAGCCATGAAGATCATCAGAGAGTTTTCTGCTGCTCCAGACATCACATGGAAAGTCCTTAGCTACAGGCCAGGCTGGGTAGCTCCAGACACTCAATATTTAGGTTCTGGGATGAACAGTTCCCAATGCACATATTTTTAATGCATATTATTATTGCCTAACTACAGAGGAGACTAGTCTTGCAGAGGAAGAAAGCACAGGGTCTCCTAGTTAGAAACAAATCAGTCAAGTTCAGGTGTGAAATATTGAGAAGAGGGCGAGGTGATTATCAGTTGAGTCAGGATTATTACGGGCCTGAGAGCATCCTCTGATAGAGGCTCAGAGTCCAGACAGGCTGGGCTGCATCTGTGTAACATGAATCACTTGGCCAAAACCAGCCAGGGAGTATGGACATATCAGAGAAATTTTTCTTTCTCCCTGCTGAATATCACCTTGTTCCTTTTGACTGTTTCTCCCCTTTTGTCTAGACAAAATAGAAGCTGCAAATGTCCCCAGAGCCTTGGAGGATTATTTCTTAAAACCCCAGATCCTTCTTTTTGTTGCTCTATAACTATTATTTTCTGAAATCATAAATGGCTTTAAAGGCATGATGCTTCAGAGTGACAGATTACAGCCACCCGCTCCTCAGAAAATGTATCATAGGCAAGATAAGGCAGGACAGCAGCTGAACAAGCTGCCAAGGTTATAGGGGAGGAGATAAGAGTAGGTCAGGGGCAAGACACAACCTTTCATCCTCTGCATTCACTGAGACATTTGTCCCTTCTTCATTGAACCAGACCTCCGCTGACTAGCAGCATCTGCACCAAATGACCTGAGCCCACCTCCCCTCGGATGGTATTGATCAGAAAGGCAGATGAGAAGCTGGGGGAGCTGTTTTCAGCCAGACCTGTGTGTTCTGCCATTGGGAACGCTTGACATTGCCTGGGCTGGCTCTTCAACACCGAGGCAACGGCAAAATTAATGGCTGTGCTTCTGAAAAGGATTTAAATGTTAATAATGAAGAGGGGACACGGCTCCACAAGGCACATTTACCAATCACTCAGGGTTTCGTGTGCCTCAGATGATTACAAAATGGCATGTGTAATGCAAAGGTCTTCTTGTGATGGGGACCAATCTACTGGGAGTGGGGTAGAGATGTGAGAGAGCCTGGGCTAATCCTACCTTAACTGTACCAAATTGATCCTGTCCCCTCCCCACTATTTTTCCCCAAAGCTGTACTGGGTTCAGGTATTTGGTTTCTCAAGAGCATAGAAAGACTTCATGTTGGACCCCCATCGCCCCTGACAATGCACAGCTTTCCAAGTCACACACAGATGAACTGATCTGTCCCCAAAATTTGCTTTCTTTTCAAGACTGTACGCTTGACTGTTTGAAAGAACAGAAAAGTTTGTCATGATCAAAACAGGAAAGGGGCCAACGCAGTTTTGTTTCAATCAGAGAGGCTATCAGAGCCATTCAGAGGAGGAGCGGGAGCTCCATCCCACTCACCCTGCTCATCTGACAACAGCATAAGGGCAGAATAAAATAGAAAGCTGATGGTCATAGGGTTTGTCAGCTCCCACAACATCTTCTCCTGCCATCAGTGCGGACTTTTTTCACCATTCAGTGAGACAAATCACCCATGCACCCTGTTCCTCACTTCCCGGTAAGCTCAGCCTGCAGAGATGCTGCAGACAAATGAGCTTTCCCAGGAGGCTGCTTCTGTTATGATCAGCCCACTTATCCAAGACTTAGACAACGAGACAGAGCATATTTGGCTCCCTGATCATTATCTGTACTGCACCATGGGCAGAGGTGTTTAAAGACCCTCCTGGCCCAAATGACATGAAGTGTGCCCTCTGTGTCTTCCTTACTCACTTTCTGGCTGCGGAACTTCTGGAGTCAATCTCAGGCCACGATTTTCAAGCTGGTTTTCGTGATTATGAAGCATATAATGTCCTTTTCTTTACTAAAAGCTGAGAGTCACAAGAATCCATCTAAATCCAGAATCCAAAGCTTTAGAACAAACGCCCATTCTTGCAAACCACAATAAAATTATGTGAGCCAGCGATACTTGAAATAACACCCAATTTATCTTCCTATTTCCCCTGTATGATTATGTCTTTTATTTCGCTGGGGTAGAGAACCCTGAAAACAAATGAGTCAGTTTGATTTTTGTTTCATGGAGAAGTTAATTTCCTGGCTCCTTTGCTCGGTCCCGACATTTGGCTGACAGTCTGTGTTTTCTGAGAAATGGAAAGACTTTTGAAACTTTGGGCTTTCTGAGCTGGAAGGACGAGTTCTCAGCACCCTCCAGCCACCTTCCAATTTCACAGCGGCATCCCAGTGCCAGGACACAACCACAGAGCACCATTTACACCCTGGCAATGAAGGGGGACAGACACTTTGACCCCCATCCTGAGGAACAGCTTTGCATCCTTGAGGTCAACCACTTGACTTGCTTTTCAAGGTCACTCCACCAGGCAATAGAGCAGCCCAGGGATTTTTGAACCTTTCCCTTCCCCAGAGCTTTGGCTATTCTCCTGTATCCCTTAAGTTGGTCCTGCAGACAAGAGCCCATCACCCTTGCCAGGAGGCTAGTTGTACCTCAGAGAACATCCCCAAAACACTTGTACTCAGCATCACTCTCCATACCTGTGGAAGCAGCCCGGTATCACCCCAGCCAAGGAGGCACTTGAAAATCTCAGTCTCCCCTCCAGCCTTTTCCAAAACAAAAGCACTTCATCTCATCCATGCAGCATCTGCCACACTCTCACGTACACCCCTCTCCAGTCTCGCGAGTAAATATGGCCAATTTAGCAGTATAATAAATGTACGTACATAAAAGTTCTGATTCAAACACTTTCATTAAATTTAGTCACTGGCTCCCAATACAAAATGATGGTGACACCAATTCCTCCTCAGCCTGAGTGACTAATTGTGACACAGAGGCAATTAGCTTGGTTAAATGATCCATGTCCCTTTAAAATAATGGTCTGTCAAACTACATTCGCCCAAAATAATCTGGGATCGACTTGACAATCAAAATATCTGTTTCTTCAAAAATAATAAAAACCCAGAGCTTCTTGTTTCTCCACGGTGCAGCTGCAAAATGAAAGGGCTGCCTCACTGCACATGGGGGAGAATGGGCCACCACAAAGGAGGTGGGAGCAGACATTAAAAGGCGAGATGCTGTTAGGGGAAACAGCCATTGCAACTACTTGCTACAGGCAGAATACAGCTAGAACAGAGCTGAAGAGACTGCTCTGGCCTTTTGCAAACCTCCCTCCAAAAACTCCAGCACAGGCTATAGCCAGGGAGACAGGCAGGAATCTCTGGTCATCTGCATCAGGCTGTTACTGCAGGTCTTATCAGAGCCACCAACATGTGCTTTGCTGGTTGCGCCACAAGGACAATGATCCATCTCCAGCAGCTTCCCTCTAAAGAAGCCCTGCAAACAGGTGTCCGTGGTCCATGAGGTGATCCTGCAAACTCACATCCCCATGGGTCCTCGGAAGTGGATGGGCCACCTCATGGAACACAGTGCTCACAGGGACTGCATGACACTGTCCACCTTGGGGACAGGGACACTCAGGAGATGGGAGCTGAGTTTCTCCAGCACTCAGACAGCAAATCCCAGAGCACCCTACACACTTCCCCATCCAATATCCTAGCCAAGAGCTAATGAGGACCAAACCTTGAGGTCGTTAACTAGTTATCTGCCTCTGCAAGGTGTTTCTGCTCATTAAGCACGGTGGGTTAATTGGAAAAACCCACACAGACCTCCATAAAGAGCAAGCCCCAGGAACATGCTCTCCCCATCCCTGCTGCCCCATCCTACCCCATGCTTTGCAACCCATGGAGGGTTTGAAGGCTGTCACTGCACACCCAGTAGAATGGAGGGCACCTGCCTCTGTGGGACCCCAGCAAAGGATCCCCTGGCAGCTTAGCTAATTTCTGTATCACCCCCAAACTGTGCTGATGCAATTTCCATCCACTCTGCACAGCTCACTGCACCCAGCTCTGAACAGGGAATTACAAAGCAATTACCCACATTAATGGAAGCAGATATTCCGTCCTGCCTGCCTTGCTGCTGACTCTCCACCCCTGAGATTCACATTCATTCTTCTACAGGCAGAGTCCACTGAGGTGGCTTTTCAGGGACTTTCTCAAGTAGATTCTCACACGTCTGATGCTGGTGAGTTCTCTTCTTCAAGATGCCAATTTGGGTCTTTGTCCTCTCTCTTTCATTGAACTGAAGAGGAACTTAACATTTTTGAGACTGCCCCATGTGACTAACAGCTTTGGCTGAAATGGGACAATCAGTTCAAAGTGCCTGGGGCTGGGGTGAGTGATGGGGATCCAAGCTCCTCATCTCATTCCTGGGATGTGAAGCTGGAAAATGAGAGATTTCACATCCAGGGCAAATTACCACCTGGGAAACAAGAAGTACCTCTTCCCAAAACACTGGTCCATCCCACATGATTTCCTCCTCCATTCAACTGCTGAAACCACTGTGGACTGAAGGCTAGAGCCCAGGGAGAAACTGAACCTCATGTTTGCATGCTAGATGAGCTCTTGTCAGCAGCAGAAGGGAAAGGAGGGATTCCTGAAGCTTCTGTGGTGTTGTACATGTGACAGAATGGAGTCAGAGCTGATGGTGCCATAGGTCTCTAACCCCTGTGCTCCACGGTGAACTCAGCTGCCCAGTCAGTAACAGACAGAAATAGCAACTTACTACTGGGAGAGATTTTTCACCAAACTGTCATTTCATCTGTGACTGGGTTGATCTGCAAAAGATGACTGTAAAATACCTCCAAAGAGAGGTAGGGATAAGACACAGTCCTCCAGGAAACTAGAAGTCACTGATCTTTTAAGGATAGTGGTTTATTCATATTAGCGTTTATTGCATGTTATAATCTTTTTCCCCTCAGCATCCCCTCCATGTTTCAAGGGGATTAATTACTTGTATCCATCATTTTCCAGTGGAGACGACAAGCCTATCACTTCTGCTCTAGCTACACCACAGGTACCAGTGGCTTTAGCTCTTAGGCTAAAGGGATCAACATGCCCGCTGAAACTCAGGGCAGTTGCTTTCAATTTATTCCTAAATTCAAGTCTTCTTTCTTCTGACAGAGTGGCCTGGACAAGTCTCCTAGCCCTGGGTCTCCAGCCCCTGATACCCTGAGTGTCCCACATGCTCCCAGACTCCCGTAAGGAGAAGAATTACTGCTCTTGGCATGGCTGGAGGTGGGCAGGAAGGCGTTAAATCTGGAGCTTAACTAGCTCTCCCCCTCCTGCAGTGGGGACTTCATCCTTTATTTATGGGCCAGCCTCCTCTGGATAGGCGACATTTAAATTTTTCAGCAAGGTCTACGTCCCATCACCCAGGGCAGTTTAAATTTTCACTCATTTCATCATGCACAGACATTGGCACAGGCATCAGCAGGAGGATAGTAATTACAGCAGGAAAAGGATGAAAAAATAGTCAGTTCTGCAATGATTACCCCCTATGTAAAATAGAATTATGTATATTTTACAAGATGAAAATGATCAGCCTGTTGCACCATTCAGCCCTACCCACACACAACAGAACAGAGACATAAAAAGAGCATCATTAAGGTGTTGTCTCAGCCAAAGGACATTGCTGCTGAAAACATCCACTAAATATGAAAAAGACCCATGCAGCACTCAACTGGTTTTGAGCAGAATGTGATCAATAATGTCTGATTGCTCATCAAATGGCAGCTCAAGAACAGAAAGTTGTTTGGCACAGGAGTCTCCAGGCAAACAGAGTTGTAACACGGGATATTTCCATGTAGGCTGCTGACATCTAACTCTTAAGGGCTCCAATTTTCAAACACTTGTCAAAACCCAGCTCTGACACAATAGGAAAGTAATTAAAGCCTATGGGAAAACCCCAGGCTTGCTGTCTTTTGTCACCAACGACAAGAGTAGACCACCACCACCTCAGCTGCCAAAAGAGATGCTGATAGGGGAAAGCTCATCTTCTCACTGGACAGGGTTTGATAATCAGGCATGCTCAGAGACTGGTTTCATGTGTCAGAGAAAGTCCAGGCTCCCAGCAGAAGCTCCTGGGCCATTTGCACAGCTCAATATAACAATTTGCTCATGGATAATGTTAGGGGAGGGAGAAGCAATGCTGTCTGAGCACTGAAAGGGAGAGCTGGTGGTGGCCAGCCATCAAGGCATCACTCTGTGATCATCTTGCCAGATTTGATTTAAATGACTAATTACTGCTGCAGGAGAACAGAGAGATTCTGAGCTGCACAACAGCAGGAAGACCATGTCCATTCAAAAGGGAGGGCAGGCAGCTCAAGGGTAAAACTCCTCCTCATTGCTGGGGAAACTGAGGCATGGAGAGACAGTGACTTATTTACACTCACACGGGGAGGCTGCTGCAAGCGTAGAAATAAAAATCCCATCTCACAGCCCCTGACCTTGGAAATTCAACTTCTATGCCTTCTTTGATGAGCCACCTACCCCCATCCACTAGAGCTGTGCATTTGCCTCCTTCCCACCCCTCCAGGCCACTGCCTCATGTTGAAGGGCTGCAAACAGCTATCAATTTTTATGGACTCAACTTCCTAACAGCACAGCAAAGAGATAACTCAGCCCAGGGCAGTCCTGCACAGAGGTCCCTGCTTCCAGGCCGCCATGGCAGAGGGAGAGGGGATGCCCCTGGGAACCCTGCTGGGCACTTCTGGAAGGGGAGACAAAAAAGTTTGTTTTCCTCCATGCACTGGAAGCTCTCTAATTGCACTAGACTGTTTCCCGTAGAAGGGTGTAATTAAAAGTGAATGGCTCCAAGTCCTTTATCATCATGAATATTAAAGAAAGATAAACACCACATCAATATTCATTTAAGCAGAAACAGAAAATGAAAGGCAGGACTTGATCCCGGCTGGCACTTCAGCATTTTATAAATGAAATTACACAGCCAGGAGAGAAAATAATGTCCAAACAAAACATCCACAAAACAATAATGACCTTTGCACAAAGCAACTGGGACAGGCTGGAATCAGTAGCTACCCCATGTCACATCCTTCTTCATCACCCTATTAGTGACTCCAGAGGAAGGTACAGGACATTCCCATGTTGACCGTTCCAGCACGAAGTGGCCTAGGATCTGGGAGTCATCTCACCTTTGCTCACAGCAGTGTTTTGTAAAGTCATTCCATAAACCTACAGTTTGGATATACTGGATGCTCTTATTGACTAGACCAATAGCCCATCATGCTCCAGTGATGCTGTGGAGCAACCCAAAATGTGGGGAGCAAGCCAGTCCCATCCCCTCACAGTCCTGTAATACATGCAAGGTTTTCTCACTTGGAAATGGATTGAAGTCACATTTTCTGTCCACCTTCTCCCTCTCCATCTCTGGTTTCACCTTTTGCTTCTCTTTTCCAGAGCTCCCCCTGCACTGGTGAGACATGAGGTAGAGCTCACCACTAGCAGCTGCTGCAAGTGGTGGGGTTGGATGGTCATTCAGTCGTTAAAGCTACTGGAGCCTCATCAGTTACCTGTTTGTGTGGATTTGGTATCTTTATTGCTGTTTATAACCTGGTAGCACACAGCATCTTCACCCACCTACGCTGGCTATAGGTACAGCTCAGCTCCTGCATATTACATCCTCCACCCTTCAGTCATCACAGCCTGGCTTTCCCCAACTAGGAGCTGAGCAAAAGCTTTTCATGCCCCAGTTCAGCCTCCACAAGCACTATAGAGATACTTTTAAGGAAAAAATGAACATAGATGGCTTGATAGAAAATCCTCTATGGCAAGACAAGCCTACATCCTTCTCCTGCAGGAGGTCACAGGTGTCTCCACCCACACCACCAGTTTTTCCTAAGGGCCAGGAACACCACACCCAGCCTGTATCCTTCAGCTTTCTGAGGGGGCTACTCACGCTCCTGCATGCCCTGATCCCAGTGGAAACAGCAGAGGAAGGGGAAAGAGCACAGAGATCATGGAAAAAGAAAGCCTTCCCAAGTCTCAGTATAACAACACAACCCCCAGCTGCTCTGTAGCTATTTATGCAATGTCCAGGCTCCCTCTAACTGGTCCCCAGGAAAATCCAGTGCACTTGAGTCAGACCAGAAAGCAGTGTTAACCCCTGAATTCCAGCTGCCCTCGGCACCCTGCTCTGCCATGGGAGCACGGTTCTGAGCCATGTCTCAAGGCTGCAGGGCTTTTTCTGAAGGATAAAACTTACATTTCTTCTATTTGTAAGCAAGGGCACAGGTGTGTCTGGAGGACTGCTTGATGGTGTCTCAGAGAGGTGCTGGCTTCAGACTTCTCCCTTCACCATTGTGTCCTCACTTCATTTGTGCACCGGTAATGTGCTCTTGGTACCTTTACTCTGACACAGAAGTGGCCACATCCTGACAGAGGGTGGAATCACACGTGTGCAAATAGATTTGTGATGCTAGAAATACTCAGTGTCAATTTTTGTGCTGAAATACACCCCAAAGAGCTCACTCATGAATGAATAATGTAGAAATTGCTCTTCAAAAATACAGCCCAAGGCGTCATCCCTCTTTGCCCACTCCTGCCCTTAGGACTAACAATCTTCTGCTTTTCCCAAACCTACAGCTCACCTTCAGCTAAGTTTTTGTGTCTTGGAAGGGTTGGTTGGGGCGTGAGTAAGAACTGAAACATGACTTGAATAATGTTGTAAAGGTGGTTGTGCATAAAAGCACAAGCCACAGCAGATTTTGAAGATAACTAATGGCCCACTGCTGGTGGGCTGTTAAAATCCACCCCACACTCCTGTGTCCAGCTATGTGATCTATAACATCTGTTCCCCCTCCAGCCTAAAGAACATGTTATGCATTGCCTGCCATCAGCAGGGTCTCTGCACACCTCTTAACAAGAGTCAGCAGATGATTAACAGCTTGTTAATGAGAGCAAAGCTGGTGTTTGTCGATAATCCTCCACAACAAGACCCATGCAGCCCACAAGAAGAATGACTGCTCCTGGACTGGTTTGGAGTAAAGCACAGAGGCAGGCAAACAGCCTGCAGTCCTCTCCCTGCATTCCTCCTTCGCTGAGTCCTCTCCTACCCTGTTCATTGCCACGAGTGTTCACTCTTCATATTGCTGCTCCAAGAGGTGGTCAGTGGAAGGGTTAAGTGTCCAGACTTTGCCTGGATGGGGGTGCTCAGAGGGCTGGGACAGCTGGCCTTTCAGCTGGCCACATTAAAGGCAGAAGCTCTGGGAAGCGTATTTATCAGTAGAGCAATGACTTCAACATTTGGATTTCCATTATGACTAATGGCTGGGCTTTTCCAAGTTCAGAGCGACTTGCATGTTTGACAGTCATCCTCGCAGTGAGAAAGTGACACTGAGGGAAACTGATGTAAGGGACATCGGACCCCGGCCATGGATGCTACACTGCGTGAGACGCAGCTTCTCAGGCAAGGCACACACCCAGCTGTGCTTGCGGGGGCCTTGGGAGTCCCTCCAGCAGTAACAGGCTGTGCACTAGCACCAATGACTGAAGGACTTGTCTGAGACACTTTCTTCTTGCAATGCCCCCCAAATATTACTTTCCAGACTTAGCAGCTCTAAGCTGTCATGTCCCACCTCAGAGGCGGCCATATGTCAGAAGCAAGAGGGACAATTCCCAGAGCGAATGAAAGTCCCTGCAAACACAGGGTTTCCATGCTGGCAGCAGTAGGAGATGTTTCCATTCCTTGTTGGGAGCAAATGGGTCACTCAGCACTGGCTCCTGTATAAGAAGAGCTGCCACGTTGCTGAACCAGCTCAGCATGGGGGCTTGCCATCGCTTTTGATCTCATCAAGTCCAGAAGTACTGGCTGTCACTGTGATGTTTCTCCATTCACCAAGCCTTACTTGGGTCTTTTTCTTTCCAGGCCATGTGGCTTGAGGTAACCAACATCATGACAGCAACACCATCAGCCTTAAAAATATTTCCTACCAAGGGGACAGGCAGGGGCCTGAAGCATGCACTGTCTCCAGCCCCAGGGACACACAGCAAATTGCTTTCTTGTCCCATCTCCACCAAGGACTCAATGTCATCACCAGGAGCTGCCACTCACAGTGAATTGCTCCCTGGTCACTATTCCTATCTGGTGTGACCATATGCCAGACACCAGCGGGCAGGTGGACCCAACATGTCATCTGCAGGGACAGGATCATTCATTACTGCAGCTAACAGAAACCTGCAGGCTTCTTTCCATGTCCATCACAGCTTCACCACCACCACATCTAGAAATGATTGCTGCAACTCAGTAGAGAGTTGGGAGGGCTTTGAAGGGTCTACTGGCCCCAAGGGAAAATGGGTACCCATCTCCTCTGGTGGCAGAAGGCTTTAGGTTCCCCAGTCTGTTGCTTTTCAGGCTTCTCAGGAAGTGAAAGAGGCTGCATTTAGGGCAGAGAGTAACACACGCACAACAGGGGCTGCAGACTCAAAAGCTGGGAGTTAGGAGCTACAAGAATCACAGTGAACCCTGGGTTTGTGAGCCGGGGCTGGTGCCATGAGGGCCAGCAGTGACTCACAGCATCGTTCAACACCCACCCGCTTCAGCCAGGCCAAGCTTTTGGAAATGAAAAAAAACCAACCAAGAAACAATGCTCTGAGATTTTTCTGGGTCTTTCCTTTTTTTTTTTTTTTTCCCAGGGAAGAAAGGTTCTGCAAACAAACTGTTGATTGACCTCAGCCAGCTCATGTTATCTGTGCTCCGGAGCACGGCACAGCGTGCAGTCCCCTCCAACGCCGCGGGTTTGCTATGATCCCCTGCCACCCGCGTAATCACTTCAGTCACGCCACGCTCTGCCCCCGCTGCAATTTCATAGCCACTCGTTCAGGGGGAAATCACAGCTATTTGGGCTTCTCTGAAAGCATTACAGCTGCGTGCTGCCTTTTAAAAGGACAGTGGTTTGCACAGAGAGGAATTGGCCACAGTGGGACCTTCATAGGGACCAGAGCTCCCCAGCAAGCTTTCCACCAAGAAAAACACTTGGACAAGCAAAGGATGTTGGGTCTGGTGACTTAGGGAAGGAAAACAGACCCTTCCCATGCCAAGAGCTGCCCTGGACTGTGGGGCATCAGGCTACGAAGCAGGACCACAAGCTACAAAGCTTGTCCCTACCCCAGCTTTCCTCTGGACCACTCAAAAAAAAATTTCAGAGGTCTTTTTCTCTCCAAGGTGTGCAAGGGATGCCCTGCTGCCTGCCTCTGTGGGAACTAAATGCCTAAACCCTTCACAAGTCTTGTGTCTGTCCTTCAACAGTGGTATAGGCACAGCCAAACCTGTAGTCCATCACAGTGGATGATGCTTTGGCACCTCAGATCTCACACTCTCAAAATCGTTTAGGGGCTTGCCTCTCAGTGAAAGCAAAGGGGAGAAAAGTCAAAATACCCATCAAAGTTAGGGCTAGCACACACGGTTAAATACCAGCACAAAGTCACAGCTCCGGGAGCTGTTAGGAACCAGTGACACAGTGTCTGGGATCCAGCAGTAGGAGAAGATATATTTGGGTGGGCCAATATGTGACACAACATTCTGGATTATCTGGTTTTGTTTCAGAGTTATATGGGTTTTTGTTTGGTTGATTTTTTTCTCTCCATCCTTTCAGTCTTCCCTAAGCATCCCCCAGTCTCAGCAGAGGAGGGAATGCCCAGTTGCTGATACAATCCTGACTATCTCATATCAGTCATGAACATGCTCTGATAGTCAGGGTGCATCCCATGACCTGTGTCTCATGGTGTGCATGTAGGGGCAGAGGATGGGGCTGAAAAGGGAAAAAAAGCAGCTCAATATTTCCATCCACAGTGTGTTGGATCTGATTTTCTCGTGCAGTCAAACGAAGCATCGATTTATTGCAAATAGCCACTGGGCTGTGCTAATAGTGTACTAGATTGGGTTTTTTAGGTACCTTTTAGTCGATGCTGTGTGCTACCTTAGTAAGTTACCTCTGCAATGGGCTGTGGTATGAGCCTGAACACAGAGCAAATGCCAGATGAGGACCAACACATCCAGGGACAGGAAAGAAAAGCTCGACGTGAGTCATCTGTCCCAAAAAGTCATGCCACCTCTAAAATTTCTCCTTAGCCAGCCCACAGGGCAGAATTACCTGTGGGAATTGCCTGCAAGGAACAGTTTTGAAACTGTCCGGGGACCCCTGTGTCTCACCGTTCTCAGGCCGCTGTCCCCATCAACCTCTCCAAACAGAGATTCAAGTGCCATCTAGTGGCATGCGGGGCCCCGTGGGACACAGAGACATCCCCACCACCCGGGCAGCAAGACTTCCCTGCACACAGCCTCTGTGCACGCTGCCTCCAAGCTGCTCTCACCTCTTCTCCAAAGACCCTCCCTTGGCTGTTCACCCTCCAGTCTCTTTTCCCCACTGCCTTGTAACCTCTTTTCCCCATCTCTGTGTTCCTTCTTTTCCCCACTCTCATACATCCCCCTTTTTCCATGCCCATACATCCTCCTTCTCCTCCACTCCAGGTCTGGGCTGTGGCCACCTCTGCCTGTGACTGTCACAGCACAGCAGACTCCAACAGCAGGGGCCTGCAAAGCCGCTAGAAGATCTGTCTCCTCTCAGGTTCACAAACCAGGGAGATGGCTTTACAATGGGACTATTTGCCCTGTTCAGACTTCTGGGTGTCTGTTCAGACTCCTGGTTTTCACCTCCATGCCTTATCCCCCAATGGCAATCCCAAGGTGGGTTTTGCTGTCTCCCTGGCACTGGGGCCGCAAAGGAAACGTGCAGCAGAGTCCTGTGAGCCTTGCCAGCAGTTCCCCAAGAATGGTTTTGGTGTGACCTCGCCAGTGGTAGGAACCACGAGGGGGCTCCAGGAACCCATCTGAGCCAGAGGAGAGATGCCAGGAGCAGAGCTCACATCTCCCGTAGGATGGGGTCTCCTCCAACATCCCAGAGAAAGGAGAGATGGAGAGATCCTGGCAGATCCTATTGAGGAGCAGGATCTGCTAGAACTTTTGTCCCTGTCACATACATCATGCCAAGGAGCAGTGCTTGTGTCGCACTGTGCCCAATAGAGGGCATGAGTGACTCTGTGGTACAGGTTGTCCTGGCCTGACCCAGAGGGCAGCAAGGCCATAAGCTCTTGCAGGACACTGGCATTCAGTGCAGGATCATTTACACCAGCTGTGGATTCATCCCACAGTCTTATTCCTGCAGGTCCACATTTATCCCTCTCAGCTGTTTTATCCCTGTCTAACTCCACTGAGGGAAGGGATATTATTTCCAGGAAGTTAATTTGACCCCAGCATTAAAGAAATGCTTTGGATAACACACCTGAGCTCCCTCCTTGGTGAGTATCACGCACATGCAGAAGTAACTCCAGGAATGACCTCTTCAAGTATGGGAGACATTGGTGTGAAAGCAAGTCCAAGTCTGCCTGCTGCTCTGTCACAGTCTTACTTCACTGTCCCATCAGCGCCTGGGGAAGAAAATGCTCATTAAAGAGTCAGCACGTTCACTCCTGTTACTGTTACCTCAGATAACATTTTTGCAAGTCCCCCAGTAAGGTGGGGACAAGATTCATTACCCCTGGCATCACTGAGATAGCTATGTGTTAGCTGGATGTTTTAGGTTAAGAGCAAGTAACAACATACACAAGACAAGGTGACCCTTGACTGGCACCATGCCTGACCAGCCCTTGGTCCTCCTCTCCTCCACACTGCCAGGTGGCACCATGGCTCAGTGGGAAGAGCCCTGCAGGACAGCCCCAGACCCACAACAGCAGTGGGTGCAGAGTCTGGTGGGGCTGACCTGCTGCAATCAAGGGGGCAGTGCAATTACCCAGACCAGCTAATTAGATTTCCAGTAAGACTAGCTTAGAGACCTGAGCCACTCAGGAGAGGACTGTGACACTACAGGTGTTGGGGCAGGGGTTTGAAGCAGGAGGAAATGGGGATACACGAGGCTGCAAATAGCTTTAGACTAGGGGACACCAGAAAAAAGGTTGTGGCCATTCAATCACTGCCTCTCAGCTTTCCTTAGGAGCCAACACTCTCTCAGGTCAGATTTTGCCAGAAAATCCCTGGTCCCTAAACTGGTCACCGTGAGGCTGCAAGGGAGCTATGATTCTGTGCACCAAGTGGTTTGGGAGGCTGGTGGATGGGGACAAGCCCTGCGGCAAGGAAACCCCCCATGATACAGCAGCCTGGCAGGGAAATCAGCTCAGAGGACTGCTGATGAGGTGTACAATGACATGCCTCTAGGGAATTGTCTCCAACCCACCCACCCATAAAGTGTGGATGCTTTATGCCCATCCTACACCCAGCAACATGGTCCAAAACCATGCAGTTTCTGTTGCCTTTTCACGTGTCCCTCCTGTCCCTCCAGTGCAAACACAGACTTTGACCCTCTGGCTTGAAGAAGGCATCATCAGGCAAAGAAAATGGCACTTCAGAATTAAAGTTTAAAAAAAACTGTTCCAAAAAGCTATAGAAGCTGTTGTTATGGGAAAATGAGTGTATGAAAGACCCACCCTGCAGAACACGCAGGGAAAAAATAGATCACAATGTATTCGGGGCTCAGACAAGACCACACTTGCTTGTAAAAATAAAGCCTCGCATTTGACACATTGCTTACATATTAATTAGTTTGATCAGCTTGCCTGGGTGTGTTAACATGAGTGAGAGCTTGTGTCTGTACAGTGATGAGCTGTTAAAACTTCCCAAATAGAGTTACAAATAATGGCTAACTGAGATCTTCCTTTTGCTCAGAGCCTTTCTGCTATTTTTCTGGTGCTTTTCCACTCATATTTTTCTGTGTGTCTTGACTGAATCTCCGAGGTACCATTTCTTCCCCAGCACAGAACCAGACACCCAGAGGAGCAAGAGAAGCTCCGTCTGCACAGGAAAACAGGGAACCATCACACCCCTCAGAGCACAAAAGCAAGAAATCAAAAAGAGAGTAAAGCCCTCTTTTCTTCACTTTATTCCCTTCTCTCCCAGCTTTCATGGGATGAATGGAGGGGCAGCAGCCTCTGCAGAGGCTGGAATTAACATCGCCCCTTTAACAGCAGCGCCGCAGCCTGACATCAGCGAGCTGGGGAGTCCAGGGAGGGCTGGGAGCTGCTGCTCCAGGAGTGGTGCCAACATATCCCTGTTTCCCTGCTTCTTCCCTGCTCTTCTTTGTGTGCGCCTTTTAACATGCCGCGTATGTATCCGTGCCTGCCAGTGGATGTCTGCGGGGTTTACATTAACCAGCTCAAGCTGAAGTTAGTAAACAACCATTAAAGTTTTGTTCTTCATGTCTCCAAGGGTGTTATTTCTGGATGAAGGAGTCACTCGCATCCTTTGACTTCCTATGGGCTATTCTCTTGTTTACAGCCCAAATAGATCTTCCCACTTAGCTCTGCAGACAAGAGGGGTTTGGGATGGTTTGTGCCTGGCACGGGGAGGGGAAATTAATCTCCTGTGGCTTAGTGTGGAGTGTTCATGGTTTTACCTGTTTCCTCGACAGGAGGGAGTCAGGCTCAAAAACCTGTAACTTTAGTGTTTAAAGTTCTCGCCCCTGAGCAGAGTCCACATCTGAAGTTGCTCTTTTAGCCCTGGGACAAAACACTGAACCCAGCAGTTCCTCAGTTCTGCAGGAGGTTGCAGACTAAGTCTTTATTTTATTCAGATTGTCACAACTCAAAAGTTTCTTGGAAACCAGATTCCCATCCCAAACGCTGTGCAGGACTGAGCAGAGAAGCCAAAAGCAAGTCCCGAGCACCGGTCCCAGCTGCAGCACCACCACTAAAGCTATTTATCCCCGCACAGGTTTTGGGTTTTTTTCACATGTTGTTGCCCGCTGTTTCTGCTGAAGTCTCCAACCCTATTGAGAGGCAAATTTTAGCCATCTGGCAAAGCAGCCTGTAAGGGGAAGGGGAAGGGGAAAGGGGAGGGGCGGGGGGGGAAGAAAAAAAAAAGAAAAGAAAAAACACAATGTGCATGGGCACAAAAAAACACACAGAAAAAAAAACCCTCTGGAGATTAGGGCAGACAAAAACTTCACTGAATGCCGCGGCTTTTGCTGGAGCGCAGGGGCAGCGCAGCGGCGGGAGAGGAGGGAGCGGCGGGCGGGCTGGAGGGCGGCGGGGAGGACGGTTCTAATGCAGGCAGGTCTGCCTGCCTGCCTGTAGGGA
>VXBJ01004767.1:631317-656688 GCA_013400055.1 Nycticryphes semicollaris
CCGCTCACAAACCTCTGGACAAGAGATAAGGCGGACGGCGGAGCGTTTGGAAGGAGGCGAAGCCATCCCTCGCAAACCAGCCCGCAATCCTCCGCACCAACCCCCCCCGCAAACCCTCCCGGCAGCAAAATGAGGTGAGTACCTTCGCGACGGACTGACCCCCGGGGTCCCACATGCTGAGGTCTNTCGTGCTGCAGCCCGGCTTGTGTGTCTGCACCTCGGCAGAGCCCGAAGGGAGCCGCAGGGTGATGGGCACGCAGCCTGGGCATACACTTCTGCCATGGTCCCCAGGTGAAAGGTGTCAGCGAGGCTGGACGTGCTGCACTGGCTTCAGGTTTCTGTGGATGCCACGGTTGTTTATCACTTTTAGGTGAGGTTAAGACTTTCCTGGCATGGGGAAGAAGTTTGATGTTGTTTTGCTGCCCCTGTATACAGGGAGAGCAGAGAGTCGCGCTAGCAAACGGCCTGTTCAAGTGGAGGAGGTGATGCCCATTTACACCAGCTGAGCATCCAGCCCTGTGCATGTACTCTGATCAGAAGAGAAACAGATTTTCCCTTCACACATTTTTGTGGTTTCAGACAAGCTGTCAGAAAAAGCCATGTTCAACCTCACTCTGAAAGAAAAATAGATGCAAATTTCTCAGTACCCATTAACCTTGCTTTGTAATGAAGAACTGGGAAAAGTGATGGCACTACACAAATGAGTCCCAGAAATCCACTGCCCTGGTTTTGAAAGAACACAGACAAGTTAAAAAAAAAATAATCCACTTATATAGCTTCAATTTCCTCACCAGCATACCTAAATCAAGCCCTGATTTTGAAACCAGGTGTACGTGTGAGTAGTTCCAGCGTCTGTAACACACACCTACAAGCCTTTGCCAAGCCCTAGTACCTATTTTAGAAAGCGGAAATTTTCATCTCTTATGGCTCTAATTTCCTGCATGCTTTTTCCTTTGTGCGTTCCACTTGGTGTAAAGTGCCTGAGGTCTGCCCCTCTTTCTGCAGTGGCACAAGCTTTTGTATTTACACCTCTAGCATAGGCAGTGTTTTCCCCTGGCATGGAGCAATACTCAGTTTATGCTCACTTTCATGCTCAAATGGAGCTTGAGGCTGGTGCGAGGCCAGGTAGACTGCCACTGATCTACCTGTCCTCTCTGCCCTCCTCTGGGGACAAAAAAGTTGGTAACAAGTTGGGACAAACTCTTCAGGCTGTTTTTTTAAAAGCTGAGCTTGATGACAAAGTATCTTTAAGGATCTCAGGCTCCTCGTGCTTCTCTGTCTGGGGTGAGTGGCATCCCAAGAATTGAAGAGGAAAAGAAGAAGAACATGAAAAGAAAGGAGAAGAGAAGAGAAGAGAAGAGAAGAGAAGAGAAGAGAAGAGAAGAGAAGAGAAGAGAAGAGAAGAGAAGAGAAGAGAAGAGAAGAGAAGAGAAGAGAAGAGAAGAGAGAACCAGAAAACAGTGTAGAGCAACACGCTGGGTTACACTGCTGGGGCCCTGGACCATCCTCACCCAGTTGCAAAGACACGTGCTGCTTATTGAGAGTCAACGATCCCAATGTGGCAGGATGAGACTAAGCAGTAATACTACTAATAATGATACTTAGCAGTTATTGCCATGATGCTTTCATTAAACCAATTTAGAAAGGGTCATTATTTTATTAAGCATCCTTATGTTTATTCTTCCATTAAAGGAAGATTTGCCCACCAGAGCCCCATTAGTTAAAGGATGTGATGCCAGTAGCTGCTGCTCCCAGAAGCGTGAGAAACACTGAGTTCCTGATGCTGCTTGGAGCTGTGGAGGTACCTTTGCATCGTGCATGGTGCCTGTGTCCTTACACATGTGACAACCCACCAGGGGAAAGACACTGAGCCCTCAACAGGTTTTAGCATTGCCACAGTTTAATTTCATCTCCTCACATGTGTTTTCCAGGTATCCCCTGACCTGGTCCTTTTGTGCCTTGCTGCTCTGCGCGGTGGATGCTATCGAGCTGACAGACATGTTTGGGGAGATCCAGTCTCCCAACTTCCCCGATTCCTATCCCAGTGACTCAGAAGTGACATGGAACATCTCTGTGCCTGATGGATTTAAAATCAAGCTGTACTTCATGCATTTTGACTTGGAGTCATCCTACCTCTGTGAATACGACTATGTGAAGGTGAGCTGTCATATCACGGGGCAGATGGTTGTGTAGCCAGCAGAGCTGTCTGGCCAGCTGAGAGAGGGTAGTGCTGGAAAAGCTGGGAACAAGGTGGTTTTCCCCATTTATTGGGCACAGGAGTTGTCAGTCCAGTGGTCAGTGGGGAGAGCACAAGTCAGCTGACAATATCCATTGGACTGACAGCGAGTAGGACACCAGATTCAGAGCTTACCCATGGAGGACCAGATTTCTGAAAGTATTTGGGCACCTAATTCTCATTGGACCCAATGGGACTTACACGCCTACGGGTTGATGAAACCCCTGTGGCTAAGCCCCTGACCTTTGCCACACTGATGTGCAAGGATGACCTCTGAGCTGGGCACCCTTTGTCAGGCTGTGGCTGTGGGTGCACCTTGCAGCTGGCCTGGATCCCTGGCTGCAGCTTGCAGGCTTTTGGGGCACTCTGTCCATCCCCCAGGGAAGCAAAAGCCAAAGGTTAGACCTGAGCTGCAAGTTGGGGTCTGCAAGCAGAGCCTCCCATAAGCTGCAGGGCACACACCCCCAAAGGCTCCCTTGAGTTCAATGCAAATCCATTTCACAGCTGAGACACAAATTCTGAGGCCACTGCTGGCAAATATCTGCAGCCCAGCCAAGCTATGGAGTCCTCTGTTGAACTGCAATGTCCAAAACCACAAAAGATTTCAGTCTGCTTCATTGCTGGGCAGCAACCCATCAGAAAATGTGGTGGGCCACACACTGCAGTGCCACAGAGCATCCTTGCCTCCTGCACCACAGGTCTCTCCAAGCAGGGCTCTCCTTCACATCCATGACAATCTGCTTTCTCAGCATCTTTGACCTTGTTCAAGTCTGGTGCTTTCTAGCAGACCAGCAGTAGCAAGCAGGTGCTCTCTAGGTTTGCCTGGCTGAACCTGCCTTACCCCATCGCCTGTCACAAGCCTCACCCTACTCCTTTGCATAGAGGCAGGTGGAAGTTGCACCCAGGTCTGGAACCACAGAACTCAACTTTGGCTGAGCTCTACTCGTTGCCAGCTAATTGAAATTATTATTTTATCCTTGCTGTAAGAAAACAAGGCAAACGTTTGTGGGGTTTTTTTTCCTCTGTTATTCGCTGCTTTAATTCCCACTTCATGCTGGCACCTATTTTGCTACTAACAGCTCTCATTGAGGTTTGATTAGGTCTTTCTGCTTCTCCTGGATCTTGTCCAAGCACGAGGGCCAGGGACATATATAGAGATCTATTGCTTTAAAAACCCAATAAGCTCCAGGAGCAGATTTCTTGGAAACTTTCCCCATTCCAAGCTTTACCCCTCCTCCCACCCTTCACCCCCTGCTCATTTTTCCTTTTTCATAAGGCTCCCTGTTATTTGGCCATGGTGCCAACTTGGCACCATAGCTCTCCCTGCTGCTGGATTTCCATAAGAAGGCGGTATTTTTCACAGGGATTTAGATCTCAGCTGTATAAATTTGCTCGGGGCTGTAACTCAGCTTGCAGAGCCTCCACCACAGAATTACATTTGAAAAGTGCTGAAAATGGATGGATTATGGGAGATCCGTAGGCTATTCCGCTGGGTAGGGGTGTAACCTTGATGCTGCTAAACCACCAGCTTAGAAAACATTCAGGAGAGCAGCAAATGACCCCATGGCTATTTCCCTTCTTGGGTTTATGTGTCCAGCCTCTGTCCGCATCAGTGCAAGACATATAAACAGTGTCAGCCTGCTTTGGCAGTGGCCAAAGGTGCCTGGCTATAGAACATCATCACAGACCAAACACATACAGGTTCTTGCTCTACCTGTCCCAATGAAGATGCTCAGAAAGCCACAGGTGGTATCTCTGCATTCAATGGCACTCAGTGGATTCTCCCTCCGTGAACTTTGCTTTCTGAATTCATGGGTGACTTTAATCTCTGCAGCAGAGAGTTGCACAGTCTAAATATATAATACACTTCTGTGTGTGTGTGAGGCAACACCTCGTCTGTTCTGAGTGTGGATCTGACGGGGCTCTCCATCAGGGTCTTCAATATCTTGACTGGCATCAGAAGGAGGTAAAAATGGGGACTGAAGAGCCCCAGTGCAAGGTGGGGACCCAGCTCAAGAGAGGCAGAAAGACACTGTGCCCTGCCCTTTGCTTTCCTCACCTCCTTGGTTGCCCATGTGCCCAAGACCTTGAGCAGTGTAGAAAGTCATGTTGAGTGGCAAGCTCAGGGTGAGCCGAGCTGTAAACCCGCACGGATCTCTGCCTTCGGGGTGGTCTTCAGAAGGGAACAGTTTCCAGAGCTCTGAAACAATGGCTAATTAAAACAATAGCTGTTTATTTATATATATACACATACATGCATGCATGTGTGTATGTATATAAAAAGAACACGTCTCCTAAAGAAATGCTTACAGGCCAGAAGGCTTATTTGTGCAAATGGGGATGACACAGAGAGAAGGGGAGTGGTACTTCAGTAAGGAAGTGAGCCAGGAAGAACAGCCACCCTCACTGGAAGAAGCCACCCCACTGGAAGAAGCCCCATGTTGGTAGGAAAGGCACGATGCCTTGGGAAGCCGAGCTCCAGGCCCCAGCATGTCAGAGACAGCTTCTCCACAGGTTTCAGATGGCCACCCTCTGCCAGGTCTGAGGGAATGGAGAAGGAGCAGCCATCTATGCTGGGCTTTTGACTCCTGTCCTCCAATGTGCTTCTCAGCAGACTCTGCCCAGCTCATTGCTGTCCCAAGGAATTTGGGAGTTCCTCCATTTGCAGAGAGTCTCACTGTGGTTTGTCCAGCTCCTTTCTGGGGTCACCCAGCACTGAGCACTTCTGCACACAAGTCTCCAGCACTGGCTTGGGGCACCCTGAAAGCCACCACTTTGACTGGGAAATCAGGTTAAGTGACTTGACTAGTGTCATTGAGGAGCACTGTGGCAGAGGCAGGGAGATGAGACATGAAATGCTGACTTCTGGGGGACCTTCAAAGTAATTCCCCAAGTTTATTAGGGAGATCTGAGTCTGGGGTCCTGTCCATGAAATTTTACACATCGCTCAGTCAGGCTCTGGAATTAAATCGGCCCCTGGGGGCTTGACAGACAGCTTGGGACCAACTCCTTGATTGAAGCAAAGTATTTCCCCCTAGTCAGCCCATGGCGAGTCCTTGCTGGCTCCTGGTCCTTGCTGGTTTACACCTCTTCACCCCAGTCCCTATCACTGGGTCCTGATTTAGGTTGGCACATGCTTAAGATCTGGCAGGTTTTAGCACATGCTACAGGGCTTTCCTGTCACTCCTTCAAGCCCAGGGGCTGTGTGTGATGGGTCATCTCCAGTGGGTCCCGTCTCCCCTGATGCAACCCAAGTCTCCCTTGGATGTATCTCTTCATGTTGTGTTCAGATTCCTGCCCACTTACGGCACTTGGGACATTTTCCTGCAGCTGCTATTCCCAGGGAGGATCTGTGCCACCAGGTGCTCACCCAGACAGGACTCCTACTAAAATCTTGTATGGGTGCCCAGGATCTGGGCAAGTGTCCCCAGAAAAACCAGTGGCTGCAAATAAATTTGTTGGAGCATGGCCAGAGCCCTGACTGAGCACAGGAGGCAGCTTTTGCTGGACCCAGTGAGGGGAAAACAGGAGCATGGGCAAAGCTGTGGAGGTAGGGCTGCAGGAAGAGCATCAGCCCCAGGAAGCAGCACCTGGGGAGGGGGATTATGAAAGATCTGTGGTGTGATGGAGTAATGTCCCCCTGAGGTTTGGTGTGGCATTTAGGGCTTGTAGCAGATTGGTGTCCTGGGCTCGCAGTGCACCTTGCCCTGCTGCAGGCAGTTCACACAGGGCAGGGCTGCCTGCTGCGCTGTGTAGAGCGCTCCAGGGCACTGTCCCCAAGAACAGAGTGTCCCCTCAGTGCTCGACACAGCACTGGCAGGGGCCAGGCAGGGCCAGGGAAGGAGCTCAGGGCAGTGCATTGCAGCTTGGGGATGCAAGAAGGGTGCACGGGACCCATTTACATCTTTCCATCCTCAAAGGAGGGGGAAAAAGGCTTGGTGTGAACTGAGGGGTCAGGAGAAGAGCATCCTCTTTCGATGCTGTCAACCTGCCTCAGACAGGGGGGTAACCCATGCTCCAGGGGTGTGAGGTCCCAAAAGGGCACTTCAAATCCCAGGAGGCGGCTGGGAGAAGAGAAGGGCCCAGGGCTTTGCTGCTCACTTTTCCCATCCCATTTTCTCTGCACAAAGGAGTCTGGTGGCACTGGCCACCTCCTGCACCACTGGGGACCAGAGCCAATCCCCATGCAGGGAAGGAGGAGGATCAGGCATGGGAAGGAGCCAGCAGCTCCATCAGCACCCCAGCATCCTGTCTGGACTCTCCTCTCACCCCCAGCCTCCCCAGGACACAGGCCTGGCCCAGAAATAAGACACGAGGGTACAGCAACCCACAGGAAGGTTTGGTCTGCAAACGCTGAGCCAAGTCCACAGCAGGGGAAACCTCCCCATTTCCCCATGGCACAGCTCCCATGGATGTTCCTGTGAAAATTCAGGTGCACACTTGCACAGGAAAGGACCCTTAATATATATTGAGGAGAGAATACACGCATGTTGGGAGAGGATCTCCAGGAAAATTAAATGGAGGCTCCCGATGGGTCTGTCCTATCCCTGCCTCATTTCCAACAAGCAACAGCAGCAGCAGCAGTCATTTTGGAAAAAAAAACAACCAACCCTTCATCGGGGTGTTGGCTTCTTGCGTGCACTCTAACTGCAAGGCAGCTCAGCAGGGGCTGTTTCATGCTCTTCCCTGTCTCTGAGCGTCTCCTCCCCATGTCATGTTCCCAGTGTCTTCAGTCCAGCGCTGCGATTCCTCTGCCTAATGAGCCATTTATATATATTACAAGTGGTATGTTTGGCCTTCATCAGTCCAATTAGTGCATTCCTGGAGGGCTGGAGAAGGGGGGGGGTGGGGAGGTGGCGGCTGCGTTTCCGTATCGCCGGCTGCCTGCTCCTCTCCGGCAGCAGACACTGAACCGCCAGGCCAAATTCCCCTTGGTCTTCGTGGTGTTTCGTTAACCCACCCGCTGCAGGAGGCATCTCTGGAGCATCACTGCTCCAGCATCCACAGCAGTCCATGCCCTGTGGCATCATTTGCTGCCAAGCCAGGGTACCCTAGTTCCTGCCTCTTGCCCCAAAGCGGGGAAATCAATATGGGACAGAGTGGGGGCCACACAGCTTGGGTCACCACTTCTCTTAGCCACAGCCCAAGCCAAAATGCAGGGGGGCAGAGCCACAGCTAGGGAGGGACCCCCATCTGCCTCCATCCAGAGGGGCAGAAGTCATAACAAGACAATGAGGAGGCAAGCAGAAACAGGGAAGATGGCAGGAGGCAGTGGCAAGGGTAAATTTAAGGCACGAGAGTGTCGCTATATTTTATTTTTCAAAGGAGGATTCTTTCAGCGTATTTTTATAGGGAATTTCTCTGCGGCAATTGATATTTCCCTCAGGGACACATCTTCTCTAGTGAAAACGTCGACATCGTGACCCGAGAGGGAGAAACTCCAAACAAACAACCAGGATTTAATTACCAGCCTGCTCGCTGGATGTAAATGATCTATGAAAAAGTATACAGTCCTCAGCAGAAGCAGCAAATATTAACCAGGGATGATGACCTCTCTGTTTAGTTTACTGCTGGAGGGCTGTCTCTGCTCCCTGTGGCTCGGGGCATGGGACCCATCACAGATAAGGGGCCATGGATACCTTCAGTGAGGAGAGCGAGGCTCTCTTGGGCCTCATCCTGCCACTCCGGGGCTGTATCCAGGGATGCTGGGGGTGGCGTTGGGGCTGGCCCCATGGTGGAAGCATCCCCAGGGCAAGACATGGGGCACCAGGGAGGTTTTCTTGTGCATCAGTGATGCTGTGCTACAGGTCCCACGCTGTCCGGGGTTAGAAGGGAGGGATGGGAGCTTGCACGGTGGTTCATGTGGCCCTGCAGAGGTGGCAGCCACCAGCCCTGCACAAAGGAGCTGGTTGGAAATTGCTCCTTCCCACAGCTTTCCTTAAGAAAAAGCAGTTTCTGCAGAAAAGGATGCATGTCACATGCATGTGCAGCCAAGACTGCATGTTGGGGCCGAAATGCCGTTTTCCTTTGCTCTTGGTGATGATGCTCTGAAACACTATTTCATTTCAAAACAATCTTTCTTTTGAATTTAAAAGAGATTCTAAAGCACCACAGTATATTTCAAAGGGATTGAAACCAGATGGATCCCAAATTACTTGTTTTCCTTTTTTATTTTTTCAGAACACTGTTTCACAAAAAGAAAAAAAAAGTCAATTGGTTTTTTGTCCCAATGTGGGGCACAAGTTTTTTCTCCAAATTCTCAAAATTTATCATCGGAAAGTCTCTCTCTTTTCTGGCCAGCTCCAGCTTGTATGAGAGGATGGAAAATATCTGGAGGCAATGTCAAAGCATGCTGAGTTGCCATTTCCACGTTGGCTTTCCCTGGTGTGAGCGAGTTTCCGTCTGCTTGTTCAGCCCCAGGAAATTTCCCTTTCAGCCCCAGCTCTCCCCAGCCAGCACATACTCAGGGTCTCCAGGAGACAGGGATGCAGCCGGAGGAGGGTTTGGCCTCTCCAAGACCACGCAAGCCGGGGAAGGCATTGTGACAGCTCTGGGACCCTGTGGGTCCCCAAGCAAGCGGCTATTTTCCCCAGGCATGGGCTGGGGGCTGCATGCTTCATCATGGCCTCAATAGAGTTGACTTGGCATGAGCATGGGCTGCGGGAGCAGGCGTGGTGACGTTCATTGCATTCCTCAGCCGAGGGGTTATTCATATTCAAATCTCCTGGGGGAAAGCAGACAGGGTGCTGGGAATAGGCTGGGAGAGGTTGGGGTTGAGGCAGAGGCTGGGGATGGGACTTACAGGAGGAGATTGGGTCAACGCTGAAGTAATTCTGGGGAAAACAGCAAGGAAAAAGGAAGGGGGGAAGCTGTCCAGGGAAAAGCAGGGGGTTTTCCACAGGCATTACAGTGCTTGAAGGCATGGGCATGGCTGTGCTTTGAAGAGATGCATGTAGTGAGCATGCTGAAATAACAACAGGGCACATTGGCCACTGGGTCCTCTCCCGTAGCCCTCTGGGGATGTAGCTCCAAGTCCAAACAGTGCCTGGTGTTGCAGGTTTGGAACTCGCAGGGGCCCTAGGTGGCAGGGACAGGACCAAGATTGTCCAAGGCAGACCAGAGGACAGAGAACACCATCCAAATTACAACTGCTGCTTTGAGCTGATGGAAAACTGACAGGCAGGGGCTCCTCTGTGGTCCTAGCAGCCTTCCAGCAGCACAACCCTCACACAGAGGGAGGAGGCAAAGGGGAGCATCTTAGGTACCAACAGCTCAGAGTAGGTACAACATGGCCTGGGGCTGATTTTCACATTCTCTCACTTGCCTGTCACTTGCCTGTCACTTGCCCACGTCCTCACCCTGCCTCCCAAACAGGCTCCCTCCCTGCATCCTCCCCTGACACCCCTCAGCTCCTCCCTACATTCAGGATGCTGCTTGCTCTCAGCATCTGCTTCAGAGGGTGACCACAGACAGCACTGGGCAGACCTGAGCCTCTGTATTCATTCTGCAGAAAACATTTAATTGCTTTACTGCATTAGTGGCATCTTAGAAAGCCGGAGCAGTGGGAATCAGACCTGCCATGCTCTTGAGCATCCCCAGGGTAATGCTTGGCTGCAGAAGGTGATATGAATGCAGCAGGGACACCTGGAAATTGATTTTTAGGGACATGGTAGCACAGGCTGAGCAGGATCGGGTACCCAGGTGTGCAGAGCTGCATCCTTAGGCTGCGGCCATCAAAGGCTGCCAGATGGGCAGCCAGCCCAAGGAGATACTGCAGAGCCCTGGTAGGGGACAGGCTGGGCAAGCACAGGCAGAGACCTGAGGTCTCAGCTCAGGTGCGGAGTCTCAGTGCCCACCCCTGCTTTCTGCTCACAGATTGAAGCTGAGGATCAGGAGCTGGCAACCTTCTGTGGCAGGGAGACGACAGACACGGAGCAAGCCCCTGGCCAGCAAGTGATCCTGTCTCCAGGGCCCTACATGGGGCTCACGTTCAGGTCTGACTTCTCCAACGAGGAACGCTTCACTGGCTTCGACGCTCATTACACCGCTGTGGGTAAGCAGTGATTAAACCTGGGGACTGGCTTGCTGAAGTAGCAGAACAAAATTGCTAGGATCACATCCCAGGCCAGCCTTGAGGACCCTAACAAGAGAAGTCCTTATGGACTATATGGGCTATATAGTACTTGCTGGGTGCTTGCATGACCCACCAAGCGGGACAACTCATTTCTCAGTGCTGTGGCAAAGGAGTGATGTGAGGTGTGCTGCAAGGTGACATCCCTTCCTTGTTATCTCCATTCTAGATGTAGATGAGTGCCTGGAGAAAAGTGATGAGGAACTGGCGTGTGACCACTACTGCCATAACTACATCGGCGGGTACTACTGCTCCTGCAGGTTCGGCTACATCCTCCACTCTGACAACAGGACCTGCAAAGGTATCACCCAAGCACAGCTCATACATGGGGATGGTCACACAGAGGAGTGCCTGTGCAGGCAACAGACCTACCAAACAGGGAAAACTGCCCTCACTTGCTGTCAGTAAGGGACAAGGTGCTTCTTCCCCTACAAACCTGTAGGTTGGATCTGGAGAGCTCCCAAGGCCTGCAATCCTCTTCTGTGAGATGTAGTTTCTCCCATGAGCTCTGCTTCTCAGCGAAGCACTATAGACCTCCTCAATCGAGAGAAATTAAAATATTTAGTCTCTGCTCGGAATTCGCATCATGTAGATTAGCTGGATTAGCTCTCAGCCCAGGACCCTCTATGCCCCAGGCATATTGGGAGGTTGGCTGTGTGAGGTTCTCCTTGCATAGACCCATATTTAGGGTCCATGGACACCCACCAGACCCAACTCCACTGGGAGGGGTCCTGAGTGTAGTTAGGGTTGGGATGTGGCTGGCAGACCCCTGAGAGAGCCATGTTTGTGTTTCAGTGGAGTGCAGTGACAACCTCTACACCCAGAGGAATGGGGTGATCACCAGCGCTGACTTCCCCAGCCCCTACCCCAAGAGCTCAGATTGCCTGTACCGGATCGAGCTAGAGGAGGGTTTCTTCATCACCCTGAGCTTCGAGGACAGCTTCGATGTGGAAGACCATCCCGAGGTGACCTGTCCTTATGACTACATCAAGGTGAGCTGGGCTCTGCACATCTCTTGTTGTTCCCCTGGTGATTGGATCAAAATTGCCCCACTCTAAATGGGGTGATGAAGCCAGCAGGAGCCTTCTGCTCAGATGAACCCATATGTCTTACCATATCTGATTTTGACCTTCTCAGCCAATGGCAATCCTCTTTCGGTTCACATCCCCCCAGACACATGTTGCTTAATCCCTACTGACACCAATTCATCAACCTGAGGATGAAGTGATCCTCAGGGATCAAAGATTCCCCTCGAGCCACACATTCTTCCTTCTCTTGGCAGATCAAAGCTGGCCATAGGGAGTTTGGCCCTTTCTGTGGAGAGAAGTCCCCGGGACGCATTGAAACCCAAACAAACAGCGTGCAGATACTCTTCCACAGTGACAACTCAGGAGAGAACAGGGGCTGGAAGCTGTCATACACAGCAATTGGTAACTCCTGATACTTTCCTCTGCTGGGTTTGGGCAATAGGAACAGCTTTATAAACACTGCAGGTGCAGGGATGCTCAGACCCTGGGGTGTGGACTGGGTGGCAGAACTGTGACTCTTCATTTCCTCCATTTATTCAGCTGAGTTTTGTTTTTCTTCATTTTCTCTTTATTCAAAGGAAACCCATGCCCACTAGTGCAACCACCAATCAACGGGAAAATCGAGCCTTCCCAAGCCAAGTACACCTTCAAAGACCAGGTTGTCATCAGCTGCAACACTGGATACAAAGTACTGAAGGTATGGGGTGATGGTGTGCAGCTGGGCACCTGGGTAGGAAAAGGGAGATCCTCCTTCCCAAAGCCAATGCATCTCTGTTTGAGAGAGCAAACACAACCCACACACTATCCTTCACCCCTTCCGAAGGGCAGCGACAAAACCTCCTCTGAGAGCCACCAGCTTTCCTTCCTCCAAAGAGGAGAGGAAACTTACCCAAGCCATCCTCTCATCACCCCTCTGGAGCCAGCCAGCTCACAGGATAACAGACTTGGCACCCCTGCCCGAGAAAAAGTCAGTAAAAGCCCCAGGGACCTGCCAGGACTCTGCCTACTTCCCACCTCAGCAGGCACAGGCACAGTTTCCCGGGAAGCCCTGCAGAGGCCAGCTTCCACAGCCCAGGAGGTCTTCTGGGACTTTGGGAGAGCTTCTGCAAGTCAAGAGGGCAGGGATTTTGGCAGGCCCTCTTCAGGAAACAGCTGAGAACCACGGGGAGCACGGGTGCCTCACGGGGTGGCTGTCTTCCCTCCAAATCAGTAGCCTGCTTTGACTTCCAACATGGAGCTGGGTATTTCTGTGATCTCATCCCAAACTCATCCTTCATGCAGAACTGCCTCCTTACCCAATGCAGCACCTAGAACAGGAATAAATGTCTCCAGCTCTTTTGCATTCAGAATGCCACTGAGTTGCTGACAACAAGAAAACTCCAAGTTTTTCATTATGATTTTATTGCATTTTAGACCTAGAAAAGGAGGATCTGGCTATATCTTGACTAAATCACCAAGAAATTGACTTTTTACGGAGAGAGAGAAACATTTCATTGCTTTGTATATTGATGATGCTTCTTTTCCTGGCATCTTCTGCACAGGATAACGTGGAAAGCGATTCCTTCCAGATCGAGTGTCTAAAGGATGGGACCTGGAGTAACAAGATCCCCATTTGCAAAAGTAAGGACACCCTTCCCCACCCTGCCAATGTCCTTTTCCTGCTGAAATCATTTCATGCTAAAGGGAGCTGCCCTGCCAGAGCGGAATTCCTTACTTGGAGACACAAACCCAGCCAGAGAGGCTACGTAACTCTGCAAAGCTCTTGGCTTGTTCTTGGATAACATAACGGGGCTCGCTCCAAATGCCACAAGCAGGAGGTTGGTGCTTTTATTTAGATTACTCATATAACTTGATTTGTGAGCAGCTTTGCTGTCTCCCTGTCAAAGAAAGAGCAACCCTGGCTCTTGAGAGCTGGCTGCATTGGATAAATCTGGGATGATTTGAGATGATCTGGTTCCTGGTCCAAATTTCCTTCCCAATAGAAACGCTACTAAGACCCAGGGAATTACAGAGCAGAGATACCAGGTACTAACCTAAAACGAGTACTGCTCAGCTAAATGAAAGGGGAGAGAAAAGTTGCCCAAATATTTATAGACCTCAAAATGGGAGAAAAGGGGGGAAAGAAGGGGATGCCATTTGAAAGGAGAGGTGACAATTTGTATCATCTCTTCTCTTAGCTCAAGCTTGGGAGATGTACCTGATAACACCTTTTCCCTTTCCCCCAAACACCCTCAGCCCTCAGGGAGGCTCTCACTGCTGCTTAGTCTGGTGTAAGGCTGGCCCAGAGAGGAGAAAAGCGGCAAACATGCTCAGAGAAGGTCCCAAGACCTTCCAGGAGAGGCAGGATGAGATGCTCTCTGGAGATGTTGGGATGCAGGCTCTCCCATCTGAGCAGATCCTTTTTCTTTTAATGATACCATGGATCTTACCTCAGGAGAGTATTTCTGGAGTTTTAATTCATGTTTTCTCACTCAAATTGGAAAATAGGAGGCTTTCAGAGCTAAATGGATTCATATCTGAAAGATCTCATTAGAAAGTGTAGGGTTAGTGATGCCTCTGCCCTGCCAAAGATCTCCCCTCTACTCCTACAACTGTCACTCCCACAGTCTCGCAATGATTTTATCCAGCTTGAGCAGAGATCAGATAAAAATTGTCCTTGCCTAATAAAAAAAAAAAAAAAAGAACAAAACTCTGGGTAAATATTTTTAACCTGAAAATTATTATTTTTTGAGAAAATTGAAATTATTACCTGCATTATTCCACCCAGGCTGGAACGGGTCCCTTCTTCTGTGATATGACTCACCACACTAAATTTCTAAGACTTTTTTTGGAAAGCCGAGAAGCCCCTAAATGGGCAATTCAGGCCTCCATACTGCAATGCCTCCCACCTCGCTGGGAGAGGCAGAGCACAAGCAAAAACGGTTTTAGAAAGCAGTGCAGAAAATAGAAAACTTCTCAGCCAAGGTGGATAAAATCCAGTTCCGTGGCCTGGCGAGACCAAACACAACCCTGTGACAGCTTCTCCCAGCCGCTCTCCCCAGGTCGCCCCGGCCGAGCAGAGCAAGATGGATCCTCGTCACAGCCAAGGCTCTGCCAGCATCTGTGGCACCCTGGCAGGGATGGCTGGGCGCTCATTAACGATTTCTGGTGTTTTGGGGGCTGGGTTTCCTGCATGCCTCTTTCTGCTCATCAACTAATTGGGCTTTCTCTCTCTGCTCTCCTCCTTCCCCTCTGCTTTCGGTGCAGCTGCAGATAGAGCCGACAACCAGACAGAGGGAAGAGCCGGCTCGGAGCAAGTGGCCGCGTGAGGCCGGCGCCGGCTGCGCCACCCCGATGGGCAGAATGTCTTGATGCCCCTCTCTGATCTGCCCAGTACCGACGGCAGGTCCCCTTTGCCCCTGGCCAAATCCATCTCCATGGCTTGTCTAACTGGCATGGCATTCTTAACCCCCCGCGCCTGGTGCTTTCTTAACTCCGTCTTGAGAAGTGGGGAAGGAAATTTGGAGTCGAGTCCCCCTTTCCTGCTGCTGCCATGCCACCCCACAGAAAGGGGGTCTGCCCAGCCCCAGCACCGCTGCCTGGGGACTGCGTGCTGCCGCCAGCTCTCAGCACATCCTGTGCATCCCTCCCTCTCTGCTCGGATGCCTCAGCCCAGCTCGGCTCCCCCTCCAAGGCGGCCGTTGCGCAAGGAGCACGGCATGGCCGCCTGGTTGGTTGGTTGTTTGTTTGGAATGAGCCTCCTGCTGCCCTTCCTCCCTGGCCCAGAGTTGCAAATAAGAAACACTCCTTCCTCTCCTCTGAGAGTTCTGGTGCCTTTCAGACCCTCTGGGCAAGGAGGCCTGGAGGATGGGTTGGCACCACCAGCCCTTTCCTGAAGCCACCAAGCCCTGGCACCGGCACAGGGGGATGGATGCTCCTACTACTCCCCTTTGCTCCCCAGTGGAGGTGAGGATGGGCTGGCCTCAGGCTGGTTGCAGCTGAAGGAGGTCAGAGCCCTGTGTCTGGCCCCATTCGTGTCCCTAAGAGCCCAGAGCATGCACACTGGACTCCCCGAGTCATTGGAGGCTTCACTAGAAGGATGCTGGGATATGGACCACAGAGAGGAGGAGGTACGTGTTGAGGGGTTCAGTTCACCTCTGGTCCTTCAAAGATGGAGAGGCTAAATAGCCCCTTTCCCGAGGCAAAAGTCAGGAAAGGCTCATAGCTCAGACTCCCTCCCCTCACAGTTTTCATCAAGACACAGGACACAGGTGAGGCAACATCTCTGTGCAAGAGCCCATTCTTCAGGAATCAGGTCTACCCCAGGATGGGGGGACACATAGGGAGAGAACCGCCTGTGCCGGCCAGTGGATTCTGCCTTGCAGCCATAAACAACCCCAGAGCAGATGTGCAAGCCAGGTTGGTCCCCCAACATCCATTCCCTCCTTCTTGTAAGTCCTGTCAATCACCCAGGGCCTTACAAAGGTCCCACGGCTGCTGGCAGCATGACACAGGAGCACTGTGCACCTGTGGAAAGAGAGCAGGAAGGCTCAGGCCAGGTGGGGACCCCCAGGGCTGGTGGGCTGGTGGAAAGGGGTCTGTGTTCCCTCCTCTGCCCCTCTGCAAATCACAGGTACCCACAGCCTCCACTCAACCTGGCTGCACCCACACACCCATCCCATCACCTGCTGTCCCTACAGGGGAGTTGGAAGGGACCCTGGTGACCAGGGTTTGGCCATAAACCAAGCTTCTTTCACCCAAGCTCAGGGGTTAATCCTGAGCATCAGTACATGTCCCTAATGCCAGCTGCTGCTTCTCCTGAATTGTCTTCGTTGGCCCGTATCACCGTGTGAGGAATTAGGGCTCCTGTCCTTGTCCCCTTCACATCTTGGAGCACATGGAGACCTACAGAGCTTACATCACCCCTGATCCACTTCACTAATGGGTGACTTCTTTCTATGAAGTCACCCATTCCCTGCTCAACAAATCATCTTAAAGGTGGCAGAACCCAGCTCTGCAGCGCTGCATTTCCTGGCAGGATCAGACCCCAGGTTCTGCCCTCCCCTGGGGGCAGATTCCCTTGAATGGTGCAGGGGGAGGCTGCACAGCATCACCCAAGTGCGTGGTGAACTGCCCACGTGGTGGGGCTGCGGCTCTCATAGGGTGGTTCCTGGTTTTGGTGGATGGACCACCTTGCAGCCTGGGGTCCTTCCTGGGATGGGTGGTATGAGCCCAATAAGGGGACAAGATGGGAAAGAAAGGCTGGGCAGGGCACTGTGAGGGATGTGGGGGAAGAAAGGGACCATGGACAGGCCATGGAAAAGGGCAACAACATCTTCTCCCTCTAATAGACCCTAAGCCCATGCCAGGAATGGGTGAAGCGAAGCCAAATCTACCTATGTCCTGGGGGATGGAGCAGGAGGGATTTCACCCATGTCTGCTCACCTTCACCCTGCCTGCAGACCAGCAAAGCCATGCTCTCAATGTTCCTCATCTGCTGCCATCGCAGGAACAACCAGGACCTAGGGTTGCTCAGTCTGAGCTGTAAAAGCTTATCAGCACTGTTTGGTGACCAAGACCCAGAAAAGGAGAGATGGGGCCATGCCCTCAGAAAGCCTTGTGCATAGAAGAGCTCCCCTGATGCATGGGGTAGGTTAGTGAATCACTGCCTGCTTTTTCCTGCCCATTTGTAAGGGATGCAAAGCCAAACTCCAGTAGAATCTCCCAATGACTCTCACCTGCCAGTGTAGGTTTCTTCCCCTCCCAGAGGTATAGCACAGACATCCTGCACTAATGAAGTGCTCAGGAGGGGCTCCCGGCACAAAGTTTCCATCAGCATGAGTGGTGTTGGCTGTACAACCTGCGGCTGAGCCACGCCACCGTTGTTCAGCAGTGCCAGACATATGGCCTGTCTTTGCAGGGTGGCCATGGTGGAGTTTCAAGGGAACAGCCTCCTGCTGCCATCTGAGGCTGTATCAGGCTGTGCCCCCTGCAGTGCCCTAGGGAAAGGGGATGCAAGACTATACAGATCTTTGTTCTGCCCCGTAAGACCATCATCACACACCAAAGCCCAGTACTACCTGCCTGCTGGCAGGCTGGGCACCCCAACAAACAGAGCTCAACCCCCACTTCTGTGTTGGCTTTCAGTTGCTGACTGCAAAGCACCGCCAGAGCTGGAGCACGGCTTTGTCACCTTCTCCTCCAGGAACAATCTCACCACCTACCGAGCAGCCATCCAGTACCACTGCCAGCACCCCTACTACCACATGGCTCCCAACAGCACCGGTGAGCAGTGGGGCCGGGCCACGTCCCCACAGCACGGTGTGGGTGGGTGGGTATGTGGCCGTGTGTTTGCAGGCGGGGGGAACTTGGGATGTTCTGCAGGCAGCAGGTGGTGGATGTAGCCTACACACAACATTTGCACTGCCTGGATTGTTCAGACTGGCTCTGCAGCAAGGTAGGATGGAGTTAGCAGTGCCTGGTCCTTTGTCCACGTGTTCCACAGCCTTAGCAGAGCAGTGCAGCTGCTCTCCTGTGCTCTGCCTTCTCACCCTGCCATCTGCTGCCTGCAGCAGGTGAGATTTTCTATGTCTCTGTGAAAGGAGAGAGCACCAGGTCCAGCAGCCCCAGAAAGGGCTCTATAAGGCTCCCCATGCCAGCACTCAAATATCCAGAGTCACCAGAAGTGAACAGACAGCAGTGGGATCATGGCAGACTGGGTTTCCACCTAAACCCCTAGTCCACAACCACAGAGATGCCACAAGGTGCTTTGCCAAGCTCCACAGGTCTCTGTACTCTTGGCACCCGGCTCTGGGCAGCAGAAGGGTTGTGTGCACACACCTCAGCCCTCCTCCTCCCTCAGCAAGCGAAGCCAAAGGATTTCCTCACATTCCTACCTCCCTGCTCATATCCCCTGGCACATGCGCTGGCCCTGTATGTCTGGTCCCAGCAGCTGGCATGCATTAGCAGACCTGTCACTGGCCACAGTGATGGGGCAGCAGCTCCTAACTGAGGCTGAGGATACAGCACAGCCCTCCAGAAGGCAATGAAACTGCGGATGGTCCCCCACTGGGGACAAGACTGCTTGGTCCCCCCAGGGAGTGGAGCACAGAGAGTGAAAAAGGGAGATCACCTCCTGATCTGGAAAAGGGTCCTGATAGATGGGCAACTTCTCGCTGCAAAAGACAACCCCTCATGCCAGGTCCACAGACCAGCTAATGCTTTGCTTTCTTCCAGCCACCTATACATGCGATGCGTCAGGGGTATGGAGAAGCGAGGACCTGGGTACCAACCTGCCATCCTGCCGACCAGGTACTAGTGCTGGGGAGGCCGGTCCCACAGCAAAGGGTGCGGAGCAGGGACATGCGGGATTGGGGTGCCTCCATGCCCCCACGTAGGGACTCTGCTCCCTGGTGGCAATGCCATATGTCTTGGCTATACATATCTGGCTGCTGCAACGTGTGGCTGGGAGGGCAATGGAGACAGAGGCTTCCTGCTACCCCTGCTGGCCCAGATAGCCATGGTGCACTGGTGGCACTGGGCACCCCACTCCAGCAGACAAGGAAACCAGCAGCCCCAGAAACACAGGGCAGAGCCAACTGGCCACATTCAGCCCCCAGCACCACTTGAGATGGCTCCAGCCAAGGGCAGAGCATTACCTGCTCAGCACCACTGGCTGTCAGATCCCATTACCAGTGTGTCCACATGCAGGACCAATTAGCACCTCTCTGAGCCTTGCAGAAAAATCCAGTCACTTCTCAAGGAAAGAAGAATCCCAAGACTTCTAGCGGTGGCAGAAATGTTTGCAGCCAGCAAGTTTTCAGGCCAGACGTCCACTTAGGATTAAATCAAAGTCCCTAAGAGGCTGGCTGGCCATAGGCAAGCATGGAGCCAGATCTGGCTGCCAGGGAGGGGAGGCTGGAGACAGTCCTGGGTGCAGGTTGTGGTCAGATGTGCAGGGATGGCTCTCCAGTGTGGTGCAGGGATCCAGCTGCTGTGGAAAAACTCCAGAACTGCAGCTCCAGGCACCCCCGGGTTCAGGAGCTGGCTCGGTCCCATGGTAGGTCTTACAGGGCATCATCTGCTCTCCAGCCACAGTGAGCAACTGCAAGACCAGAGGAGGGAACCCCTGAGATTCTCTGCAGCCCACGGAGCTCCGAGGCCAGGGCTGTGGCTGTTGTTGTTGTGGTGGCTGCTCCTTGCATATCTCCTTGATGTTTCAGCCTGAACTAATTTGTACTGGGAGCATATGGGGACATCTTTTGGGGCCATAGCTGGTTTCATGGGCCATTTCCAGACCTCCTGATTAGTGACAGAAGTCAGAGAGACTTCAGGAAAATGGAAAATCCCAGAGAGAGGGTGACGCTCTCCTGAGATCGGGATCTGCAGGCAGCAGCTGGCCAGCTGCTCTTCAGATCTTCCCCTATGTCTCACGCCACCTCCCCAGCAATAGAAACTCCTCTTCCAGGCCACTCCATGCCTTCCTCTGCCATTAGTGGGAGCATTAGCAGCCGGGTCAGCATTTTTGATATGTAATTTAATAGAATAAATATTTGGCTGGATGCGCTTCCTCCAAAACCATCTCCCTGGGACCGCCATCAGCTTCAGTGCAGCAGACCAGCTGGGCTGGGCTGGGCTGGGACACAGGAATTATTTGCCTGAGCACATTTTCTACTCCTTGGAGCACTTTGAAAGGCAGGGGAGAGAAGCAGGCACAGAAACACTCACCACACTCCCTCTCTGCCAGTCACAGATTTCTTAGTGGCAGACTCCAGCCACAATAAATCCATGTTAGTAGCTCTTGGTCCTCCTGCCCTGGTTGTGAGGCTGACTCTCAGGGTGATCCCATCAGACCCTCCTTCTGTGAGGCTTTGAATTCTCCCCTCCCAGCACAGGGAGCATCAGGGCATTCTCTGCAGAGGACTTGTCCTTGCAGTCCTTGAAGACTCAGAAGAATGAGACCCTTACCCTGCGCTGCTGTGATTCAGGACTCTTCCAGGTGTGGAAGGGAAGACCCAAATTGGCTCCCTTAACCTCCCAGTCACATTGGCAGCCCCGAGCATTGACACCCCTAGGAGTCCCCCTCCACAGAGCTACCACAGGCGTGAGCCAGCCCCACCACCACTATCCTTGTCCCAAGGCTTAAGTTCCTCAGTGTCTCTGCCCACCCTGTCCAACCCCCTCAGAGCCACATGCAGCATGCTGCGTACCTCCTCCTCCTCATGCCAGGTCACAGTGCCTGGATAAAGCTCCTGGAGGCAAACCAGGGCTCTTCAGACATTAATTCTGGGTCTGTTGAGGAGCTGAGCAGAGAGATGCTGGTCTAGCTGCCAGAATTGTGGGGAGGACTTGAGATGTGGGATTAAAGCCCATGGTGCTAGGCAACATCCCATGGACGAGCCTTCTCCAGTCACAGCTCCTCTGGGAGGGCGAATGCCATGGTCATGAGACCACAGACCTCATGATGGGTCTCGGAGCAAGGGGTGAGGCTGGGCTGATGTCAGGCTCCAGTCCTCCCACTAGCATTCCCCTGGGTTTCTTGGCACATTGAGCAGGAGCCAGGCAAGTGGCTGGATGATCTGGGAAGAGCTGAGCAAGCTCACTGGAACCTTGAGGCAGAAGGATTACTCATTTGGCCTTTCTGCCTCTGAAGCATTGTGGATCCAGACAAATAACTTAAGAAACCGAGATGAAAAGTGAAGAATTGTAAAATGCAGGCTGCCCCTCAAGCTGTCTCCTTGTCCCACCTAACAGTCCAACGGTACAACAATCCTTTAAATCACAGACCTGTTTTGCTGCAATCCAAGCTTGGCAGAAATCATAGCATCTACCAGGTCTTCAACATAGCAGAAGGATCCTTCCACTTCTTCCCTAAGGAATCTGGTATCACCATGTTCCTCATCTGGAGCATAAATCCCATAGGTGTAAACCAAGACTAAGGCCTAATCCTACTTAAGAGTGCTTGAAGTCGCACCTTGGCTCACATATTTTGCTGGATCCACACCTGACTTCATTGTCAGGAGATCTGGTAGAGCTTTGGGGTAGCTAACCCCAGATGAAAGCCTCCATGGCCCCATAGTGTGTTATACAAAGTTCTGACTGTCCATGTTCATGCCCAGTGGGCAAGAGCTTTACCCCAGATGAGCCTGCAAATTGCAGAGTAAATCATGCAGCACCCCTTGAGTGGAGGTCCACTATGCTTAGCACAAGCCCACTCTTTTCATCAAGGACTCTCTACCTCTCTTCATGGTGGGGCCACATGTGCTGCAGCCCAGCCTTGACAGATATCAAAAGTTTGACCCTTCCCAAGCTCAATGGAGACTCTTTAGGCCTGAGACCCACCTGGGCTGGTAAACAGAAGTGTGCCTTGAAAGTTCATGGTCTCATGGCCAAGAGCATTCACATCATCTTTTCATAGCCTACAGCAAAGGTGGGGGAAGGAGAGGGCAGCTGGGAGGCTACTTTTTTTTTGAGCAAACTCATGGAATTATCTGGACCTTGACTGCCCACAGCCAAACCCAGGATGGACTCCCACAGAGTCAGGACATCAGGAGCAGGGAGCTCCCAGATCTGAAGATGCTTTCTTCCCTGGTCCAGCATGGGTTCTAGTGGCTCAACTTGGTTTCAGTCCCATTTCATTGCCAGCTGGGCAGCCTGCCATAACCATGGGAGCCACAGTGCATGCTGGGGAGATGCAAGGGCAGATCAGACTTTCCGCCTCACCATGAAGGTCTTGCAGACCCCAAAGGTGCAATATGGATGGTGCTGAGCAATGTGCATTCATTACTGCAAGTAGATCCGGCCACAGGCCTAGTTGTACCTCCTGGGACAGCTGCCTGAGATCCTCCCTTGGGTCTTCCCTGTGGGAACAAATGCCAGGATTGATGTTTCCATGGGGACCTGGGGAAACGGAGCCCAAATCCTGGAAACCAACAAGTTCTACTGGTCCATAGAGAAGACGCTTCTGTAATCTATGCCTCATTGTTCACAGCCCCAGAAAGCATGGGACAGCCAGAGGGCTTGGTATGGAGAGCTGGACCAAATTGTCTTGGGGCTGTGAGAAAAGAAAGATGTTCTGTGCTCCCAAAGTATTGCCACAATAGCTCAGACAGCAGAGAGAGGGGAAGAGCCCAAAGTCATGTAGCAGGTTGGTGACAGAGGCAGCACTAGCACTGGAGACTCATGGTCTCATGACTGAGCCTTCAGTCTTAGAGGAACATAGCACATCTCCTACTTCACAGAAGAAACTGAACAACCCATGCACAAGAGCTGCACAAGGTCACTTCACCAAACTCATGGAAAAGCAATAGACTGCCCCTTTCCCAGGAGGGCAAACCACCAGAAATGGTTCCACTAGGCAAGGAAGACACAAGAGGAGCTGGGGCTGCCTTTAGGAAGCTAAATCCTTCAGAAGGACAGCTGTGTTCCTTTCCCAGACAAAGACCTGTTAGCATAGGGGATGGGATGTAACGCCCAACCTGCTCTAAGCTCTGAAGCATACTCTGCCAGGAGAAGGTGAAGATGGCAGGGAGGATGGGCTTTATCCATGAAGAAAATTAGAAGAGTTGCCCTCTATGGGGAAAAAAAAAAGACACATGAGCATTTGGTTTGAAAATAGCCAGCCATGTGGCATAATCTGCAGGGTTGCCCCTTTTCATTTATTCCCTAGGTAAGTGCTGGGAGTAACTGTCCTGTCCTTTTTGTCCCTAGTATGCGGTCGGCCAGCTCGTCCTCTGCCTGGGATCATCAAGCGCATAATTGGCGGTCGAAATGCAGAGCCTGGTTTCTTCCCCTGGCAGGCCCTGATTGTGGTGGAGGACATGTCCCGGGTGCCCAACGACAAATGGTTTGGCAGTGGGGCTCTGCTCTCAGACTCCTGGGTGCTGACAGCCGCCCATGTGCTCCGCTCCCAGAGGCGAGACAAGACTGTCATACCTGTGTCCAAGGAGCATGTCACTGTCTACCTGGCCCTTCATGATGTGAGGAACAAGATGGAGGCTGTCAACCGGACAGTGGAGAGGATCATCCTCCACGAGGATTTTGACATCCAGAATTACAACCATGATATCGCTCTGGTCAAGCTAAAGGAGAAGGTCACCATGGGGAACTACGTCATGCCTGTCTGTCTGCCCCAGTTCGAGCATGAGCTGGAGGGGCCTCACCCTAACACACTGGGGTTGGTGGCTGGTTGGGGTATCTCTAACCCCAATATCACAGTGGATGAGATCATCAGCTCGGGCATGAGGACACTGTCTGACATCCTGCAGTACGTCAAACTACCAGTGGTGCTGCACGCAGAGTGCAAGACTAGCTACGAGTCGCGGTCGGGGAACTACAGTGTGACCGAGAACATGTTCTGCGCCGGCTACTACGAAGGTGGGAAGGATACTTGCTTGGGAGACAGTGGAGGAGCCTTCGTCATCCAGGACCCAGGAACCCGGAGATGGGTGGCACAAGGGTTGGTCTCATGGGGTGGCCCGGAGGAGTGCGGCAGCAAGCAGGTGTATGGTGTGTACACCAAAGTCTCTAACTATGTGGACTGGGTGGAGAAGAAAACAGGCTCGTCAGAGAGATGGACATTTCTGGACCCTGAGCTGGAGAGATGAGTGACTAAGCAGCCTGCTGCCACAGCTCCCTTTCTTCTTGTTGTTTTTTAATATGCTCCAGACTCTGGTCTTTCGCAAGCAGTAGCCACAATGCTCAGCGCATGCCAGGCCTTTGCCAGCCCTCCACGTCATTCATTTTGCTTGGTCCCACGTCCCTTCGCTTGCGCTCTTAGGAAATGCGTGCTAGGGAGCTGGGGGAAGGGAGCAAAGTGCAAGATCTCAGCTTGTGCTTCCCATCTCCAAGCCTCTCACCCACGCTCCTGGGGAGCCCTGCTCCAAGCCAGGACAAAGGCACAGCGATGGAGGCAGCATTTTCCTGCCACCAGAGCTTTGGGCCATGCACAGAGAATTGCGTCCAATCCTGTGGCTCTCCAGACAGATCTTCCCTTCAGATGACACAACTGCAGGAGCTACAGAGGCTAGGGACAGCATGGGAAACCCAGCTGGGCAGGCCTGGACCTCACAGGTCCCCCACATTCTCTATGCAAAGAGTAGTGAGAGATCCCTGGGGGCTTGCTACTATTTTTATTTGTAAACAGATGTCCCTGCCTGATGGCATCTCGGGTGATGTCCACCTGGCCCCAGGAGATGAAGATACATCCACATTAGCCCTAAACTTCTGCAGTGGATGGCAACCTAATGGCTGTCAAGATGGCACCAATCTAAATGGGCTACCTTTACCCCACCATGTGGGATGGGTGTCCCACAGAGGACACAAGGACAGGGAATGGGGTTTGAACTCAGTGTCACCCTCACTTCCAGTCAACAAAACTTCTCTGACCCTCCATCACCTAAAGTCATCTCCCCAGAGTAGCTCTTGGAATGGTTTCCAGCCACAACATACCTCCCAGGGAAAGTTTTCCAACACAGGAGACAGCATCACATCTGCTTTACCTAAGCAATACTTATTTTCAGCAGAATTATTTCAGATAAAATGCCCTTCCTTGGGGTTTTGCCTCTTCTTTAGGAGCCTCAGTAGTCCTGCATGGCAGTTCGTTCACTCTTGCAGGAACCTAGTCCCTTTTAACTGCTTTTAAGGCTGTTGATTTGGCTGATTTACAGGCCTCTAGTGTTAGTTTAGTAATAGTGTCTAGTGTTTGCTTGTGACTCTTCTGGCTTATGGCAGGTGTCCAAGTCATTCTAGACTGACCCCAACTCACCCAGCACACCAGAAACATTCATATCTCCCCAGCCTCTCTCCATGGCCCATGAGACAAATAAGGCCCACCAAGGAAGAAGGTCAGGTGAGCTTACCTTCCTTCAATGGGGACACCATCTCCCTCACTTGCCAGCAAAGCCCTCCTATAGCTGTAAGCAACATGCCAAAACCGCCTGCTGCTCTCTGTGTGCCTGTAGCCTCCTTTGGGCTTCTTTTCCTCCTCCTCCTCCTCC
>VXBJ01004767.1:657085-690178 GCA_013400055.1 Nycticryphes semicollaris
CTACTTTTTTTTTGAGCAAACTCATGGAATTATCTGGACCTTGACTGCCCACAGCCAAACCCAGGATGGACTCCCACAGAGTCAGGACATCAGGAGCAGGGAGCTCCCAGATCTGAAGATGCTTTCTTCCCTGGTCCAGCATGGGTTCTAGTGGCTCAACTTGGTTTCAGTCCCATTTCATTGCCAGCTGGGCAGCCTGCCATAACCATGGGAGCCACAGTGCATGCTGGGGAGATGCAAGGGCAGATCAGACTTTCCGCCTCACCATGAAGGTCTTGCAGACCCCAAAGGTGCAATATGGATGGTGCTGAGCAATGTGCATTCATTACTGCAAGTAGATCCGGCCACAGGCCTAGTTGTACCTCCTGGGACAGCTGCCTGAGATCCTCCCTTGGGTCTTCCCTGTGGGAACAAATGCCAGGATTGATGTTTCCATGGGGACCTGGGGAAACGGAGCCCAAATCCTGGAAACCAACAAGTTCTACTGGTCCATAGAGAAGACGCTTCTGTAATCTATGCCTCATTGTTCACAGCCCCAGAAAGCATGGGACAGCCAGAGGGCTTGGTATGGAGAGCTGGACCAAATTGTCTTGGGGCTGTGAGAAAAGAAAGATGTTCTGTGCTCCCAAAGTATTGCCACAATAGCTCAGACAGCAGAGAGAGGGGAAGAGCCCAAAGTCATGTAGCAGGTTGGTGACAGAGGCAGCACTAGCACTGGAGACTCATGGTCTCATGACTGAGCCTTCAGTCTTAGAGGAACATAGCACATCTCCTACTTCACAGAAGAAACTGAACAACCCATGCACAAGAGCTGCACAAGGTCACTTCACCAAACTCATGGAAAAGCAATAGACTGCCCCTTTCCCAGGAGGGCAAACCACCAGAAATGGTTCCACTAGGCAAGGAAGACACAAGAGGAGCTGGGGCTGCCTTTAGGAAGCTAAATCCTTCAGAAGGACAGCTGTGTTCCTTTCCCAGACAAAGACCTGTTAGCATAGGGGATGGGATGTAACGCCCAACCTGCTCTAAGCTCTGAAGCATACTCTGCCAGGAGAAGGTGAAGATGGCAGGGAGGATGGGCTTTATCCATGAAGAAAATTAGAAGAGTTGCCCTCTATGGGGAAAAAAAAAAGACACATGAGCATTTGGTTTGAAAATAGCCAGCCATGTGGCATAATCTGCAGGGTTGCCCCTTTTCATTTATTCCCTAGGTAAGTGCTGGGAGTAACTGTCCTGTCCTTTTTGTCCCTAGTATGCGGTCGGCCAGCTCGTCCTCTGCCTGGGATCATCAAGCGCATAATTGGCGGTCGAAATGCAGAGCCTGGTTTCTTCCCCTGGCAGGCCCTGATTGTGGTGGAGGACATGTCCCGGGTGCCCAACGACAAATGGTTTGGCAGTGGGGCTCTGCTCTCAGACTCCTGGGTGCTGACAGCCGCCCATGTGCTCCGCTCCCAGAGGCGAGACAAGACTGTCATACCTGTGTCCAAGGAGCATGTCACTGTCTACCTGGCCCTTCATGATGTGAGGAACAAGATGGAGGCTGTCAACCGGACAGTGGAGAGGATCATCCTCCACGAGGATTTTGACATCCAGAATTACAACCATGATATCGCTCTGGTCAAGCTGAAGGAGAAGGTCACCATGGGGAACTACGTCATGCCTGTCTGTCTGCCCCAGTTCGAGCATGAGCTGGAGGGGCCTCACCCTAACACACTGGGGTTGGTGGCTGGTTGGGGTATCTCTAACCCCAATATCACAGTGGATGAGATCATCAGCTCGGGCATGAGGACACTGTCTGACATCCTGCAGTACGTCAAACTACCAGTGGTGCTGCACGCAGAGTGCAAGACTAGCTACGAGTCGCGGTCGGGGAACTACAGTGTGACCGAGAACATGTTCTGCGCCGGCTACTACGAAGGTGGGAAGGATACTTGCTTGGGAGACAGTGGAGGAGCCTTCGTCATCCAGGACCCAGGAACCCGGAGATGGGTGGCACAAGGGTTGGTCTCATGGGGTGGCCCAGAGGAGTGCGGCAGCAAGCAGGTGTATGGTGTGTACACCAAAGTCTCTAACTATGTGGACTGGGTGGAGAAGAAAACAGGCTCGTCAGAGAGATGGACATTTCTGGACCCTGAGCTGGAGAGATGAGTGACTAAGCAGCCTGCTGCCACAGCTCCCTTTCTTCTTGTTGTTTTTTAATATGCTCCAGACTCTGGTCTTTCGCAAGCAGTAGCCACAATGCTCAGCGCATGCCAGGCCTTTGCCAGCCCTCCACGTCATTCATTTCGCTTGGTCCCACGTCCCTTCGCTTGCGCTCTTAGGAAATGCGTGCTAGGGAGCTGGGGGAAGGGAGCAAAGTGCAAGATCTCAGCTTGTGCTTCCCATCTCCAAGCCTCTCACCCACGCTCCTGGGGAGCCCTGCTCCAAGCCAGGACAAAGGCACAGCGATGGAGGCAGCATTTTCCTGCCACCAGAGCTTTGGGCCATGCACAGAGAATTGCGTCCAGTCCTGTGGCTCTCCAGACAGATCTTCCCTTCAGATGACACAACTGCAGGAGCTACAGAGGCTAGGGACAGCATGGGAAACCCAGCTGGGCAGGCCTGGACCTCACAGGTCCCCCACATTCTCTATGCAAAGAGTAGTGAGAGATCCCTGGGGGCTTGCTACTATTTTTATTTGTAAACAGATGTCCCTGCCTCATGGCATCTCGGGTGATGTCCACCTGGCCCCAGGAGATGAAGATACATCCACATTAGCCCTAAACTTCTGCAGTGGATGGCAACCTAATGGCTGTCAAGATGGCACCAATCTAAATGGGCTACCTTTACCCCACCATGTGGGATGGGTGTCCCACAGAGGACACAAGGACAGGGAATGGGGTTTGAACTCAGTGTCACCCTCACTTCCAGTCAACAAAACTTCTCTGACCCTCCATCACCTAAAGTCATCTCCCCAGAGTAGCTCTTGGAATGGTTTCCAGCCACAACATACCTCCCAGGGAAAGTTTTCCAACACAGGAGACAGCATCACATCTGCTTTACCTAAGCAATACTTATTTTCAGCAGAATTATTTCAGATAAAATGCCCTTCCTTGGGGTTTTGCCTCTTCTTTAGGAGCCTCAGTAGTCCTGCATGGCAGTTCGTTCACTCTTGCAGGAACCTAGTCCCTTTTAACTGCTTTTAAGGCTGTTGATTTGGCTGATTTACAGGCCTCTAGTGTTAGTTTAGTAATAGTGTCTAGTGTTTGCTTGTGACTCTTCTGGCTTATGGCAGGTGTCCAAGTCATTCTAGACTGACCCCAACTCACCCAGCACACCAGAAACATTCATATCTCCCCAGCCTCTCTCCATGGCCCATGAGACAAATAAGGCCCACCAAGGAAGAAGGTCAGGTGAGCTTACCTTCCTTCAATGGGGACACCATCTCCCTCACTTGCCAGCAAAGCCCTCCTATAGCTGTAAGCAACATGCCAAAACCGCCTGCTGCTCTCTGTGTGCCTGTAGCCTCCTTTGGGCTTCTTTTCCTCCTCCTCCTCCTCNGAGTTCCCTTCTGAAAGTTCAGCACCCAGATGTTTTTGAAAGACAAAGCAACCTCTGGGCCCCTGTTGACACAAGGGACATCCACAGGTACACAGGGCCAGGGCAGATGCTCTTGTACACAGTTCATAAGAGGCAATGCCAGCTGCCTAATTGCCCAGTTCCACCAAGGCCAAAGGCCGGACAGCATCCAGATGTGCCCCCTGGAAGTCTGAGCCCAGCTGGTGGAATAAGGCAGCGCACAGCCTTCCACTGAGCTGCTCACATGTACGTAGAAAAGGCTTTGGAAAAATTAAAAAGCACAAATGCATCTTTGGGATGAGGAGAAAGGGTTTGATTTATTCTTGCAAGTATACTCCAACCATTGCACGGGGCAGCTGAGGGTCTTCCTCACACCACATATGTCCTATAAGAAACCATCAGACCCACCAGGCTCCCCAAGGCTGTGGGGGGAGTTGCTGGGCCGAGGCACCTCAGTGTGCGCCTGTCCCCAACACGAGGTGAGGAAGCCTCACTATGACACAAGAGAGGGCTGACCTTGGGCACCCAATTTTCCAGGCGCTCCATCAGCCTCCCCAGCCATCCCCTCTGTTCCTCTTTGCAAGTCCCAGCTCCCGCTACTTCCTAGTGAAATAGGGCAGGACAAAGAGGAGCACTGCCAAAACACAGAGCAAAGGGATGCCAATGCAGCACCAGTGTTTCCAGTTGCAATTGGAAGGCAAGGAGCAGTGAGTTGGGGTTGTATGGGGCCTCCTGCCCTGGCGTTTCAGGGTATGATGGGACCTGGTCATCAAAGGCTTCCTGGTATCTGACGCTGGGGCTGGCCTTAACTTGCTGCAAATGCCAAGCTGACAGCCCTCACAGCGATCACTGTTGTGTGGCCCCACCACCAGCGCATCCACCACAACTTCCAGGAGGTCAGAGGGCTGGATTGACACGTGGTAGAAGTACTGGAGGATCTTCAGCACCAGGTTGTGCAAGAGCCTCTCCACAGTCTCGTGGTTAAATTCAGCTTCCTCCATCTGGGGTTCAGGGCACCGCCTGCATGCTTGGCGAAAGACTCGCATCCGTACCATGCCCTGGCCCTGGCACTGACTCATGTGGAACAGAATATGCACTTTGGCTGAAGACCACTCCTGCAAGCACTGGGAACACCGAAACCTGCGAGGACATGGAGGAAACCCGCTCATCACAGGCTCTCCATGCTGAGCTGTCAGCTTCCCGTGCTGTCAGTGTAGCCAGGGCTGATGGTTTAACTTCACCCATGCAAGTATCACACTGAACTGTCCTCCCCAAAACAGCATGATGACAGCCTGGGCAGTTCAATACAGACGTGAGCTCAGGGCTGGCCCCAGCACTAAAAATTTTAGGATCCAGGCTGCCTGCTGGACCATCCTGGTCCCCTCTCCTAGCCTATCCCAGGGGTAGGGATCCTTGGGATGGGAAGCATCAAGCCCCAGGTCTATTTGGGGCTCCAGCCCCTCACCTGTGCTGGCTCATTACAGCTCAGCGGAAAGCCAACGTCAAACCCAGGGCTGGGGAAGTCAAAAAAAAAGAAGAAAAATAGAAGGAAAGTGTGGGTGGAGGCTGCAGAGCAGGTGAGGAGATGTCTTAAGGGGTCAGAAGGTGTGTAACTTGCAGGTCTTTGTCTGGTACAATCTGTGTGGGGGCTGGCAGCCAAGGTCTCCATTTGCTACCACCAAGGCAGGGTGATCAATGCCCAGGGTCCTCCTTGGGGTGAAAACAGTTGGGATGGGGCTTCTCATCAGCTGTGCAGAGCCGTAGCCTCTCTCTGCTCTGGGTCCCCGCTGCCTAGTGCAGAGGTAGGGACTGCTTAGGCATTGCCTCATGTCCCAGCAGAATGCAGCTCTCCCTCTCCTCAATATCAGGCTGCAAACCAGATTTGATTCTAGTGTGGTAGAGCCCCTGCTCACTAGAGGAGCTCTTTGTATGCTGACACCAACATGGAGAAAAACTGAGCTGCCCTTTAGCCCTGTGGAGCTGCCACACCCCCCTCCCCTCCAATTATTGTGATTTTTTTCCAGTTTGGCAATAACACACCAAGCTTGGAACAAAATGGGAAAACCGCTCCTGGCCTCCCCCAGCTCCAAACTGCCCCTTTTGTGTCAAAAGCAAACAAGTAAAATTTGAGAAAGGGAAGGTCCACATGGCAGCCCGTCATCCCTGGTCCTTCTCTGTCAGGGACCAAGCTGGCAGCCCCCTACCTCCCAAGAGCACGGCGCTGCACAAACTCCTTCCAGCCAGGCTTGAGGACATGCACCTGCAGGGTATCATCCTCCTGAAGCTTCCATGGCTCTGTCAAGTGCACTTCTGCAATCTTCTCTGCAAAAATGTCCTGCCAGGTCTTCATGGTCCCATCTGGAACTGGGGAAGAAGTAGTGACCAAACCTGATGGTCAAGCTTGCAGCTTCTGAGTGCTGATATATGTGTGCAACTGCCTTTTCCCCAAACTTTTGCTCTTGGCACAATGTCTTTGTGCTTGGAGAAGGGAACCTTTGCTCCCACGTGAGCAGCACCGCCCTATCCTGATCCCTGTGCCAACTGGCTCTGCTCACGCTGCACCAGGTCCACGTGAAATGTCCCCCAAGCAAGACAAGGTAGGGTTTCCCTTTATCTCCATACATGAACCCCTGACTCTGATGAAGCCATGCTCTCATGATGCCGCTCTGTTCATAGGCAGAGTGGTTGGAAACGAAACCCCCTGCAAGATTGCCCATCCCTATCACTGTCATGGTAGAGGCAGACATTATGCCCAGCGTAGGAATAAGAGAAGCAAAACCCACCGAAAATGCAGAACTCATCAGCTGATAAAGCCCCAGGTAGCTTTACCTCTCTCGATAGCTGCCACCAAGCACAGGCTGTTTTTAACTACTTTCAGCCAACTCGAGCAGAAAAAGGCCTGACATGAAACCGCACAGTGGAAAGTCAGAGAGGATGCACCGCACGTAAAACCGAAAGACATGAGGTGTGCTCTGAGCCAAGAGCACCCAGGGAAGGTATAAACAGTGGGGCTGGGGCTGCCTGCAGTCCTCTGCCCCCCAGTTCACCCCTCTCCAGGTGTGCAAGTCCTCCAAGACATTCCATGGCGAGCAATGCAGGATGGGGAGCAGGTCGGACCAGATGCCAAATGATAACTGGTATTGAGTCAGGGGAAGATCTGCAGCTTGATAAAGCAAGTTCAGTTTGCCATGGAAATAAAACAATCTCACGTAGAACAAAGCTTTCAGAGGACCATCTTGTGCACAGAGAGGACACAAAACTCCCCAGAATGCCTGGTCTTGGAGAAAATGTACCAGGTGGTTGCTGAGGAAGAAAACCCTATGGAAAGTTACGGCAGCTCCGCATGTTGATGTCTGGAGCAGTACTGAGGCTCCCAGGAGCAGGGAGGGTGTAATACAAAGCCTGTGGGATATTAAAGCCCACAGCAGGACAGAGTTCTGCTAAAAAAAAAAAAAAGGGCAGAAGAATCTAGAAATCAGGCTTAAAATTCTTCACATTAGTGTCAAATTAAGTATGTTCCCCTGGCACCCCAACAGCCAGGTGCCCAGGTAGTGGTGCCAGTGGCTGGTCCTGCTCTAGAGCTGGCCAGGGCAGTGGGATTGCTGAGGATGTAGGTGACAGCATCTGTGGCCTCACAAGAGGGGTACATTGGCTGCCAGCAGTAGGTGACAGTGGCTGTGAGATCTGAAGAGGCACCAGCACATCGGGCTCATCCTCCAGATCCCAAGAGGGAAGGAGACAACATAGATAAGTCCCAGTAACCACAGGGTGGCAGGGAGCCTCTGATCTTTGCTACTGGTAAGTCGTTTACCAAGAGTCCTCCAGCACCTTCACAGTGTGCATTGCCTCTCCTGTGAGAGCAGAGGGAGGTTATGATGTCCTGGAGCAGAGACCATCTTCACTTTCGAGGTTCTTCCCTACTTTGAAGTCCTTCCACTGTTAAATACGCCTTGATCTGGAGCAGGACTAGAAAGAAGGAAAGGAGATTTCCTAGAAGCTGAGGAGCCAAACCAAGGTCTACAGGATACTTATGGAAACCTAATAAAGCCCTAACCTGTGGATAGAATCTGAGTTATCCATGTCCAAGAGCTGTGCCATGGGAACATGGGGTCCCACTTGGGCTTGGGCAGCACGCTATAAGCAGGACAGTGAAGGAGGGATTTTCGCACCAGCATTTCCAGTGCTCAAAAGTGAGGACCCAGGGACATCACTTGCACAGGTCTGACACATGGAGAGTAAGAGAGAGCAGCAGACCTCCCTGGCCACCCTCCTACTCCTTCTCCAGAGCACAGGGCCATCACTTCTACAGACTCACTATAGAAGACCCCTTTGTGTACCCTGCCACACAGAGGTCTCCAGGACAGCAAATCTCCTAGTACAGAAAGCTGACACAGCCTGGCATCATCATACCACAGCATGGTACAAGGAACCAACAAGTGACAGGGATGGGACCACCTGCCCTGCAGCAGCTGCCATCCCCTTGGACTGCTGTATTAGGGGCTGAAATTTACCCAAGGGTAGTTGAATGCAAGAGAAACCTAAAGATTTTGACATCTCTTTACTTCAAGGGCAGCCATGCCTGTGTTAAGCACCTTGAGCTATTTTGAGGAGGAGGAGCCCCCTGGGGACACAACCCTCTCTCCTGGTACTCTCATATTCACCCAAACAAACCAATCGCTTCATCTGGGGGATCTGTGGTTTCAGCCCAGCCCTTCCTCCCCAAGACTTCTGCTGCAGGAGAGAGGGATCCTTTCCACCAGAACAGAAACTGCTCCCTGCGCTGCCCACCCCAGGGGGGCAAAATACCGCCCCTCAGTCACACAGCTCAACAGAGGTCCAGTGGCACTCCTGGCACTGGGATGGGCCCCTGCCTCCAAAACACAGCTGTGATGGAAACCAGCCCCCTGTTACGTCACGGCAACACAACTCAAATCACGACTCACGATGCAGAGAGCCCTAGCAATAATCTCTGAGAAGGAGCCCAGCTCTGGTCCCTCTATTAAAACTTTTGACTTGCTTTTACTAAAGGGACTTTCCCAGAACCACCCACAGAGCTGAAACTGCTTTGACGTTCTTTTCCATTTCACACACACCTCCTAGTGCTGCCCAAGCACCTTGCCGCTTAGCAGCACCCACCTGGCAGCAGAAGTTGCTCCTGCCAGTCCCCCCACAGCCTGGCCTCAGCAGAGACCGAGGACAATCTCTGTCCCAGCTCTGGCATGACCCTGCTGAGCTGGCCAGACCTGCTGAGGACAGACCCTGCCAATCCTCTCCATCCCAGCACACTGGTTGTGGCTCCTCCATGGGACACATGAGGGAGGCAAACACAAGGGGCAGCCCAGGTGGTAATTCCCCCACTGCTTTCACACAGCCTGAAATTATTTTTGACTTCACTTCCCACCCCCGGCTGAGCTGCTCAGGCAAGAGAAGGAAGGTTTCCCAAAGTTCTTTCTGCTCCTCTCCTCCTCTCACTGTGTGTCAGCCTCCCCATCCCCTACACCTCCAGCTCAGGGACCAAGTGCCCACACTGTCCTGCTTGGCCCATATCCATCCCACACCTGCTGAAACATTCATTCCATCCCTTTGGAGTCACCCCAGACCAGATGGCAGGACTGCAGAGCAGAACATCTCCTCAGCAGCAGGAACACTGTCTGTGGGCATGGCAAGGCTTGCAAGACAGATAGACTGCCATCTGAGCAGCAGAGCATAACCCTAAACACTTCTCTTTCACTGCTTGCTTCACACTGAAGCTTTTCTCCCCACTCTGAAGACTTCCCTCATCTTTTCCTGCACTAAATACACTCAATTCTTTTCCATCAATCATTCTTTCAGGGATTTTCTGTTCTTTCTTCCAGGTCATCAGGGTGACTGATTTCTAACCCTCGTCTCAGATGGCCCCTACACCTTTCCTCAACAGCATATTGCCTTCAGGTAAGCCATGCTCCCCCAGAAAACCTCTGGTTGATGTGTCTGCCACTGCAAGCTCTTGGTAACTGCTCATTGGGATACAACTTCTTGTGTAGCCATCTACCCACAGTGGCAGAATTTCCCATTCCCCTAATTTGCTCATGAGAACATCACATAAGCATGAAGATAGCATCACTCCCACTTTCCCTGCAGTACCCAGCCCGTCACCCTAATGAAGAGAAAATGAGGTTAGTTTGACAGTATGTTCCTGCTCAATCTGTTCTCAGCCCCAATGCTGCCCTTTCGGTGTTTACCGCTTGGTGGCCTTACTAATTTGTTCCAGCAGCTTTCCGGGTACAGAAGCAGAATGACTCATCTAGTGTTTCCTGGATCCTCTTTTTTTCCCCCCTTCCTTGAAGAAAATGGTGAATTGTACATCCGTATCCTCCTGGGACATGGCTCCATACCAGCTCTCTACACCTCTGCCCCCCTTTGACCTTGCCACTGTTGACCGTGAATGGTTGTCACCTCATCACAGTGAAACCCACCACCTCTAGGGACAAGCAATGGATGTAGGATTCCTTCCAGACTGGACTGTCTTCATAGTCAAGCCCTTAGAGTAGACGAGTCCATCTGTCCCAGGGTGGATCTGAAGCAAAGGGGATCCTCAGGAAGTGGGGATATGCTCAAGTTGGACTGTAGAGGGGATGTTGCCCCATCACCCTGCACTTCTGGAATGGAAAGGGATGCTGAGCAATGTAGAGAGATTAAGGGAGGACATGGCTGTGAAGATGTAAGCAGGTACAACCCCAAATGGGTTTGAGCTCTCTGTTCATCTAGTGGGCCTCAGCCTCATAAATGTCCCTCCAGGTGTAAGGATAGAGCTCGACCCCCTCCAAAAAGGCTCTGCCCTGGTGCCATGGGCAGTGGGTTTGGTCTTGGGGATGGTGGAGTGGCTCATGCCTGGCTCTCTGACCCCCTGAGTGCCAGGATACAGCCTGCCAGCATCCTCCCCGGGCAGCACATCCCACCAAAAGAGAGAAGGAGAAACCCTGTAGCCAACTCAAAACAAAACTAGAGAAAGCAAAATGAGGGTGGTGGGAGGAAACACAGAAGATGTTCTGCAAGCAGGTTCAGCGACAGGCAGGGTGAGGTTCTCAATGGGACAGGACGAAGGAAATGCTGTAGGCCTGGACCCCTCAGGACATACCAGGGCTGTGCAAACTGGCTGTGGTTAGAGGTCCAGTCAACTTGCCCAGCAGCCCATTGGTCCCATCACCAACCATGGCATCCATCAGCTCACCCCAGCCTGTCTCTTCCAAAAACCACAGATGCTTTCCCAGCAAGTCAAGGCCGTGGCAATGCTCCCACACCATAGTGCCCAACAGACCAGTCCTATTCACAGATCACCCCATTAACACAGGAGACAAATAATCCACACACCCCACTGCAGCACCTCCAGACTAACCTCCCCCAAACCAAAGCACAGCTCTGAAATCCCCCAGTGACGAGGACAGTGTTCACTTGTAAGTGACCTTACCGCCACAGGACCTGACCACCCCTTGTCCACCCAGCTTCTGCAGCCATTTTGCAGGAATAGTGTGTTGCTGTTCCATGGCATGGCTCTCCTCAAAGATGCTGCTGCAAGCATCAGGAGAGGACTTCCTCTCCACCTTTGTCTGCCTGCCTAGTTTTCTGAAGTCCTGGGTTTTGAGCTCAAGTTTCTTTAAGGGATGCTCACGCACATGTTGTTCCCAATCACCTTTAATCAAGCCTGGGGTATTTAAGGGACCCAACTTGCTTGCAAGCACCTCTATAGGGGATTTTGCTTGCCTAGATATAGGCTGAAGGCACAAATCCAGCTTCCTGCAGATACTGACAAGGATCAGTCCCAGCTTTCTGAGGTCTCCCCATGGGATCTGGCCATTCCCTACCAGCAACACCCCAGCATAGGCCCAGGGATGAGTTCTGCTCTCGGGAGGTCTCAGCTGATATGCAATCCCAGAGAGCTGACAAAGCATTTTTGGCACCCACAGTAGCAGCAGCCACTCCTCGAGGGAGTGCTGGGTGGCCATGGTCGGAAGTGGTTGCTCTAACTGCCAGACCAGAGTGTGCAGGAAACACAGCAGCTTCAGTACCTGCAGCTGCCCCCTTGGCTGCAGCCAGGTCCTGGTATGGGAAGAGCTGTGACAAGTGGATGGGGTCCNGCACACAAATTTGCATGGGGAGCTGTGTGAGCATTTGTGTGTTTGTGAGCATTTGTGCGTGCTTGCCCAAAGGGGTGCGTGGCCAGGCTGGGGGTGCTCACTCTGGAGTCATACAGGGAAACTAACATTGCAGCCTCCCCAGTTTGGGTGCTGTGCGCCTGTGAGCACAGAGCATGGGGTAAGGGGCTACCAGGAACATATGCTCCATCACTCACATGGCAAGGCTGGTAGGAATGAGGTGGGCCGAACCAAACCTATGGCCTGTCCCCTCTGGTCTTGCAGGAGTCATTCTCAGTCACAACACATGCTGAGAGCATGGAAGAGTCAGGTCCAGGCGGCATTTAATTTTATAAGGCCTTGTTCTTCTCCCACTTGCACTGCTGTAGGCCAAAGTTTTCCCAAAACGGGATGCTGAGGACCAGGCTGGGGCCCTGCCCTTACTCCCTTGGTGGTCAGTGGCTTTGAGGCAGAGGGGTTAGCTCCAGCAGCTGTGAGGCTGCAGGGAGCAAGGTGCTGGGGTCCGCCTAACCACCCTGCAACAAACCTCTTCTCTGAGGCTTAAACCAAAGACCACTGAAACTATGCCACCCACATGTCCCCCACCACCCTCCTCCGGAGGGAACAAAGCAGCTGCGGCAGAAAGAATGTACCCCAAAAACCTTACCAGCCTCATTGCAGCCCAGCCCCTTCTTGGTGCAGGCAAGGAAAGCCCAAGAACTTGAGGATATCAGCTCAGCCCTGCCTGGAAAACCTGACATGAGACAGTGACATGATCATAGCTGGAAATGAGTTCGTTTGGGTCCCTGCTTCATTTGGAGTGGAGAAAAGGGGCATAAACCTGCCAGTTGGTGCAAAGAGCGGGCAGGCAGCTGGTACGGGTGCAGTGGGCAAAAGCAGGAGGGCTGTGGTATGGAGGGAGGGGCAGGAGAAGGTGGGATGTGGGATGGTGGAGGTGGGAAATCTGGAACTGGGGACTTCTCAGGATGGGAGGTGAGACAGCTTCCTCCAGATCCCACATAGTGACTCCAGGAAGACTGAACTACAGTTACCACACTGGAGGGAGAGTCAAAACAATCAGCAGCTGCTGTCCTGGCTTGCATGGAAAGACAAGAGCAGATCCTGTACACAAACTTGCTCAGGTCCCCATCCCTGAGCCAAATGCTGGGATGTGGGGACTGACACCCATCTCAGGGCACTGCTTGCTTCAGGGATGCTCAGCTGGGAGCTTGAAACCTGCATTCCAACCATAGCTCATCCCAGCCCTGCTCCTGCTCTGGCTGACACAGTACAGGAGAGCATATCTCTAGTCTCTGCTGGCACTGGGCAACCTGTCCTCCAAACAGGGTTGGGACACAGTGCCTGGCAGCATCTCCACCACTCACCCCACGTCCCCCCAGTCCCCCGCCTTACTCTCTTCAAGGGGCAGTATCACAGCCAGGCTGCTGGGGAGCTGGATGGGCACAGACACTGCCACTGGCATCCCCAGTGGCACTGGGTGATACTTTTGCTACACCTTCAGCTCCACTACCTGGGTTGGGAGCCTCCAGCTGGCTGCAGACCATCATCTGCCGAGAGGGGAAGGGACCCAGCCCTCACTGCTCCTGGAGGACCCATGGCTGCAGCCAGGGGATACAGGAGGGGATGAAGACCCGGCACCTTCACCACCCAAGAGGCAGGACGGAAAATACGAAGCAGGGCCCACCCTCTCACTGGTGTTGTGTCTGACAGGAAAGCCAAAACCAAAACTGCTGACTGAGCTCCCACTTCTCACCCACTGCTGAAAGCCTCTTGCCTTGGCTTTCTGGGTAAGCCGAGCTCCACCAGCCACAGCAGATCTCTGCCAGAGCCACCAGGGCAAGGACCAGGGTTGCTGCTTGCTAAATAGCCCCAATGGGCAGAGCCATGCATTGACATGAGTGAATGTTGTAAGAGTTACAGCACTGCCCATGGTGGCTTCTGGGAGTCTTCAGTGGCACCAGAGATAGAAGGGGGGCCACCACATCCACTCTCCTGCTCTGAGGAAGGGTGAAAACCATCCCAGATGAATGTTCATCCATTCTGGTCTCCTGTGGAGGTTCCTTGGGGCCTTTACAGCCACAACAGAGGACAAACTGTGGTGCCTGGCATGCCTTGCCCCTTCACCAGGCTCCTGGGCTGGCTCCTGCAAGGCTGTGCTGGTTTTACTGGGGATAAGGAAAAAAGAAACCTGCTGACAGTGCCACCAAGGTGTGAGATGCAAGTGACACTTCTCTGTTTCCGCTGGGTTTCATGATCTCCTGGCAGGTCCCTGCTGCCTCCAAAGCCACTCCTTACTGAGGTTTCTCCCCTCTCAAGCAGCTGTCACTTCTTTCCGTTCTGGTTTCTGGCAGGTAGCACAGTTCCGGCATCACTTTCAAGAGGGAAGATGGAAGTTTGGAGCCGGAAAGCTGTACTGAGCACCATGCTGTGAGCTTTGCCCTGGCTGATGGCACCCGGGCCACCGGCATGGCAGTGATGTTCATCCCCAACAAGTTGGGTGAGAGCCCTGAGATGAGCCTGGTAAGAGGGGTCTTGATTAGCAGCTGCACCTGGGTGACTGGCTCAGAGGGGCGAGAGGAAAAAGAGCAGCAGCTTCTCTAAATTATTAAACGCAGCGTTGTGGGAGAGCGGCTTGCGTATCACACGGAGAGGCTGAGGAACCACAACAGACGCTGCCGCCTCCCGGCTCTCGCCTGCGTGCCACCAAGAGCCGTTATTTGCCTGCCCACGCACTTGCCATCGCGAGTCAACAAAACACCCCAGACGTGAAACTCTTTATTCACTCTGCGGGGCCAGATCTGTCTCCCACCTTTGGAGGGAGGGACACGGGGGTAGATTTCCCCTCTTGCAGAGGAGGAAAGTGCCTGGAGACAGGAGAGAAAAACAGCTACCCGCTTCCCAGGTTCTTTAAACAGCAGTACACAAAGCAGTCTCTGCCCAGATAGAAGCCTCAGCCCCAGCCTCCCATGAGCAGTATCTCCCAGGATCCACTCCAGCTCTGGCCTCCAAAGTTTTGTCCCACAGTCATGCTTTACTAGTTGGGTCAGACCTGGGCGAGGGAAGCAGCGTGGTCAGTCCAGAGAGCCCCAGGTGGAGGTAGAAAACCAAGACGTGATGTAAAATCGCTTCTGGGACAGACCTGTTGGCGTTGCTGCTCTGTCCCAGCCCACCATCCCTGCCCTGAGTGAAGAAGCGGCACATGAAGACCAACAAGGACCTTCCTCATCTTATGGTACCCACCCCACAGCCATGATCCCACCATGGCCAGGACTGTCCAATATCAACTCCAGCAGCAGTGCCTCTGTCACTCTGGTCCTTGCACGCTGGATTTTTCCCAATGGCAAAGTGTGGTGGGAGCAAGGGGCCATGGCAGCCTGTCCCTGCCCGCACCCCGCAGCCAGGAGGGACCCCAGCCCTCAGCAGGGCTGCAAACGCAGCTGCCAAGTCCTCTCATCCTGGTGTTTCTTCCCTCGCTCTGGTGTGACAGGTTTCTCCTCTGGGAAGATGATAGTGGCGTACTCAGTCTGGTCAACCGGTCGGGTCTCAGGGGGGACCTGGGTGCATTGATCCCACTGAAACTCCAGCACACCGTAGTCCACAGTGGACACAGATACCACGGCGGGCTTCTCTTCCTTCTGCAAGGATAACCCATCAGGGCAATTCATCATTTGGAGGTACTCCCCATCCCCAGCACAAGCCCCCTTTTTACACCAGGTGCCAAAACCAGCTCTGAAGCATCCCAGGAAGGTGAGAAAAATACAAAGCAGAAAGACGGCACAGACCTGTGATAGCATTTACCCACACCGTGAACCTTGGGGACACCACCCAGACCATGTGGGTCTTAGCTCTCTGCCTCTCAGGGAGGTGGAGCTCCCTGCCTGCCCAGCCATTGAAGGCATGATCATGCTAGGAGCCCTTTTCTCGTTTCTCCATCAGGTTCCCAGTTGACACAGGAGGCATGAGGAGAGCCTGGGACTGAGTTTGTTCAGCCTGGAGAGGTGAGAGCAAGGGGGGACCTACTCATTGCTTTCAGATACATAATGGGGTTGGAGAGAAGATGAAGATGGACTCCTCCTGGCAGTGCCCAGCAAAAGGAAGAGAGGAAAGAGGGACAAGCTGCAGCAAGAGAAATTTTAGCTTAATATAAGGGGCAGGGGAAACATTTTCTCCCATTTTCTACAGCAACACAATCCACTGTCAAAGATAACCCCGTTTTGAGCAAGGGTTGACTACAGTGGTCCCATTCTATCTCAGACGTTTTTTTGATTGTGATGGGGCTGTGCTGCAGGTGTAAAAAAAGCAGTTGTAGCTGTGCAGAAAAGATCTTGCAGCATCAGAGAAGACAGGAGAAGTGAGAAGGGTTGATAAAGGGAAGCCCTTCACCCTCCATACCCCAGCGATGCTGCGATGCTTCCCTGCAGCATGGCAGGGCATCAGAAACAGAAAACTCACCGCTGGCATGTTTTCACTTTGTGGTTTCTGCACATCTGCAAAGTAATACGTTTTGTTAGAAGATGCCTGTGTGCCAAGACAGCATGAGCATCTTGGGCTGGGGCTGACCCAGCCCTCACGTCCTAGGAGAGTGCTGAACAGCACAAGCATTGCACTACGCTTCCTCTCTCTGCACTCAGGGTCTAACATGCTGAGCATTACAAGGACAAGTGAGATATCAGTCCATGGTCTAGGGTTTAATTGGGTTTAGTGGAGTGTCCCCCCCTCCCCCTCCCTCAGCTGCCCGCAGCGTGGCCAAGGCGATGCTCAGTGCTGCAGCGAGGAAACAAGAAAATGCCCAGGCAAGGTGTATGTGAGGGACTCACAGGCAGCATTAAAACACTGTGCTAACAAGTGGTTCAGAGCCACAGCAGGTAGCCTGGGGACTCCATGAAGGGTGAGCATGGCCCAAAGCACTATTCTACCCTAGGCATGGAGATTCATGTCCCATAGGGATATGACACAGCTGAGTTTAGCACAGTGAACCTGCCTGTGTACCCCAGGAAGCTGCAGGCATCTGGGTGCCCCTGGGTTCAAGCTGAGTTTCGTGGCTAAACATCACCCTGTCAGGTCCCCTGGCATGTCCCCAGCCCCTTGGTACAGCACAGCTTCCACAGGGATCATACCTCCTCTCCTGTATGTGATGGTGAGGTAGCCAAAGATCAACAGCACAACTGCCCCACCCAGCAGCAGGATGCCCAGGAGCACAGCCTTGATGTGGTCCGGGGAATTGCCTTCCTCCATCTTGGGCTCTTCAGTGGCATTTGTCTTCTCAGGGGCTGCTGTAATAGCCATCCAAAAAGGGGGGAACAAAACAGTAAGTCAGGACTGTAAAATGGCCTCTGTGGTCTCTGGGAAAGTCAACACAGAGGCTGTCCCCCAAAGAGCTCAGTCCCAGGCAGGCTACCACAGCCCCACCATCCCTCCAGGGACCCTGAATTTGGGATGACATGGGGGATGTTTTGGCCATGTCCCATTCCTTTCCATTGCAGGTGGTGAGGATGATCCCACACTGCTGAGAGCTGGGGTGCAGGTGGGAGGACACTGCAGTCTCATGGAATGACTCCGTACCCTGCAGAGCCCCATGGAGGACATGGCTTCCCTAAGCCTCCCAGCTGCTTCCACATCTTGGGGCCAGCACAGCTTCAGCTCATGTTGGGAGGAGATGTTGTGAAAGACAGTAACTTTTGCAGTTTTTCCTTTTTATAAAAGACCATCTTCAGCCTCCCAAAGCCTCCATGCTGCCAAGCCACTGCATGGCATATCTGCAGACCATAACTGTAACTGCAAGACCTCTGTCTCCCACACCATGGGGCTACAGGATACTCCTAGGGCATGGTTTTGCAAGAACAGTATCTACATCAATACTGGGTGTTCAATGGGGTGAGCCCTGGTTATCATCTCAATGCAAGCCCTGTCCCCAGATAAAGAAGCTCTTTAGGGGTGCAGGCAGTTCACTACGCTCTTCTCCTGCCTCCATCCGGGGGTGAAAGCAGCTCCCTACACTGGTCTTCTGCCTCCACCCACAGCTAAGGACTTGCTCCTCCCCATGCTATCGCTGGGAACAAAGCCCCGGTGGGATGGAGACAACCTTCCACAAGGCCAGATCCAGCCACAGTGCAGATGTAGGAAGGCAGCCGGTGTCCCTGTGCATCAGGCAGGGATGCAAAGGAGGGGAAAAGGCAGAGCTGTGCTCTCCTCACCCACATCAGGGCATCCCCCATGGGGAAGGACTTGCTTTGTGCGTTGGGGCCATAAGGCCGTAGCACCACAGGGTGACACCAACAAACTGTCCCCATCAACTCAGCCCCCAGGCTGACCTGTGACAACTAGGTGGGACCGGTTGCTCTCCATCACTTTATCAGGGTCAAAGAAGGTGATCAGCCCACAGTAGTAGGAGCCAGAGTCATTCTGGTGAAGGTTCAGGATCTCAATCTTGAAGGCAGGAGTGTGGTTGGTGAGCAGGTACTTCTCTGTCTCTGTCTGGGGGTTGTTCCGGCTGATTTCAGCAATTTTTTGGGCTTGGCTGTGGTTGACCTCCTTGTACCAATTAAGGCTGTACTCTGAACCAGAGTTGCTCTCCATAGAGATGTTGCAGAAGAAGGTGGCTGAACCACCTGCAGGGAGAGTTAACATGGCTGGGAAGAAGGTCACTGTTTGGGAGAGAGGAAACAAGGAACAGACATGGTCACATTGGGCACAGGTATCAGAAACAACCATACCCACCGTGTAGGAAGCAGGGTTGTAAAGAGGGTAAAAACCCACCCCCACTAGCATGCCATCCCATGGAGAAGTGATGAGCTCTTACATCCCAAACCCAGAGGTTTCATGAATTCTTCAGCTGTTTCACCCTCATCTCCTGAGGCCCCTACCGAGATTTACAAAAACCTACCAGTGAGTACTTACAAGCCCAACCCCATGCTACGGCCAGCGCCCAGCTCACCTGTGGCCAAGCTCTGGGGTTTGCCAGCAGTGCAGGTGGCCTGGTGCTTGGCTAGTCCACAGCATCACACTGGATCCCAGGGAGGTACATCACCCCTGTTTCTCCCCTCCCAAGTGTGAGTCTGCCGGCCAGAGGGCAGTTACTGTAACGTGAAGTGGTTTCAGCAGAGCAAAATGTGCTCTGAACTACCTAAAATTAACCCAGAACACCTGTTCTGGGGAAAACGGACTTCGGAGGTTGTACTATTTTAAAATCTATGTTATATGTTAATGTCTGAGTCATCCTTCCTCCAGCTGATGTTGCCTCTGAAAGCAAGCAGAGGTACTGAGTCCAAGGCCAGGGCAGCACCACGCAGTGCAGCCCATCTCATGCCCGGCTGCCTGACTGGATTCCCTGGCTCTTCCCACCGCTCCATGCTGGGAGCACAGAGCCGGCAGGGGGTGCCCGGGGCACAGTATTTGCCACCTCCGGCCTGAGACCATCTGAGAACACGGAGCAACCTGGAGCTCAGGATGCCATCCTTTTCTAGCTGCCTGTCCCCTCCTCATGTGTACATGGGCAGCCAGGCAGACATCCCAGTGGGTCCTGGCCAAGCTTGTCAGGCTGATCCCAGCACAGGGGGCAAACAGCCATGTCCACAGCCCCCTCAGCGCTTAGCACCAGCCCTGTCGCTTCACCACATTTCCCTGCCCATGATCCCAGTGGGTTCATCCACCCTGGGCAGCGGGGATGCAGGACGAGGCAGCTGCTGCATTAACTTTTGCTTGGAGTAATAAAAAGCAAGAAGCATTTTTCGCAAGGGCTATCTGACCAAGCGGTTCAAACCCTCAATGCTTTGAAAAATTCCTGTTGTTAAGACATTTATCCTCCCTTTTCAGAGATCACTGCTGACAGCAGCTTCAGGGCTTGCAGGCAAAGTTAGAAAAGTCTTTCCTGTCTCTCCAACACTGGCCTGAGCCATAGCACCATGACCGCAGCATCACCAACCAGAAAGGGAACTGAAACAATTCCTTGAGTAGATACAGGATTAGATAGAAAACTGAGCTGAGAAATGAGTGATGAAATCAAACAGCAGTAGGGAGGGAGGGAAGTGCCCTGGCTCCCACGGACCAGGAGGTAATTTTTTCAGTGTTCTGAGCTTCTTATCATTAACAGGAAATATTCAGCAGGCTTGGGGCTTCGCTGACTACCCAGTGCCACTGTCAGCAATGAATTAAGCTGTTGGAGAATTTCTGAAAGCAGAGGTTGGGTTTACATGTTTCCCTGCCTCTTGGCAGAGGTAACATCTGCTCCAAGAGATGCCCAGCCCTGTGCCCACTCTTGGGGCAGAAAACACCCGAAGTCACCAAAGAAAGAGCTGGTCTGTGAAGAAGGGAGAACACAGATTCATCAGAGCTCTCACTCACTCTGCCCAGACTCACTCCTTCTCTTCCACCTATCCTTCTCCCCGAAATTTCACCCTGAGCAAAACTGCACACAAGACCATGGCTCCGTTAGGGTCAAACCCAAACTAGGAGGAGCCAGAACAGAAAATCCCAGACCTCACAAGGTGCTGGAAAACGCAGAGACTCAACACCAAACCTTGACCATAGCCAGTGCACCCACAACATGGTGCCAGTACCGCAGGCATGGGGTCTGTTCCATTCTCCATCTTTTAACCCTACTTTTATGCTGCTGAGCTTTCCCATTTCCCTTACTTCAGCAGCACATACCAAAAAGCTTTGGGTTTTTTGCCTTCTTGATGCCAAAGATATTTTTAGCTACAAAGCCCCCAACCCTTAGACATTTTCCACCGTCTGTGAATGACACAGGCTGTGCCAGCAAGCGCACCATGCTGCAGTACCTACCGCGGCGGCAGCCAGCCAGCATGGGGCCACAGCAGAGCAGGACAGCGCAGAAGCCAGTCAGGACCACCTCCATAGTGCCCCACGTCGTCTTCGAGATTCCTGAAGCCATGCCAAAGTTGTCAGTCCCCTGCCTGGGCAGCTGTGCCGTGCCGTTCCCCGGTTCTCTCTCTCTCTGTGCTTCCTTCCCCACAGTGGCAGCTTGTTCTCTGGCGTGCACGGCAGAGGCTGGGGTGGAAATGAAACGTGACAATCTCTGCCCCAGAGGGAAACCCGGGCTGCCTCCTGCCCCCGGCTTCCTCCCCACAGAGGTAGGGATCAGCTGAGCTTGGCTTGGCCCCTTCCCCTCCCAGCACGCTCTCACAGCACTCCCACGCAGGCACCCAGCAGGTACTCACCCCCCTCTTCCCGAGCAGTGGGGACAGGCACCACTAAACCCACACCCTTCTTGGGAAAAGCTCCCAGGGATGGAGCAGGCATGGGCCACCAGGGGACATTTTCTCGGCTCCAAGCCCGGCCCGTGAGTAAAAGGGCTGTGTCAGGCTACTGAGCACCCATGGGTGCTGGGTGCCCATGGCTGTGTGGTACCTGGCAGAGCCATGGGGCACTCTGAGTGTCATTTGGCAGGCTACTCCCATCGGGAATGGATGGGAGAGGAGGGAGAAGGAGAAGGAGAAAGAGGAGGAAGAGGAGGAGGAGAAGAAAGAGAAGTTTTAACCTCCTTACTTGTGTTTTTCCACAGATAGATTCACGGGGAACAAGGTGCTGCTATTGGGGTGTTTGCAGCAGAGTTAATTTCTCCACCAGCGATGTTCCCTGTTTGCCTTGCTGACTAATACTCGCATAGGAAATAACCAAAGGCGAAAGCACACTGTGGCTGGCTCCTCCTCTTCTCTTGAATACAACCTCGGTGCCCCACAATTTTGGAAAGTGTCAGGGGAAAATTAATAATGAGGGTGAAGGATGCAATTCTCATGATGATTTCATTATTTTCCGAGCTTTCAGAAAAAAGCTGTGGGGCTGGGGCTTGTTCACCTCTCGCTTTCAGATACAGCCCCAGCAGGAAAGTGGGCTGGGGGAGCCACCCTCATTTAGGATGACCAAGGAAGGGGTTCTGAGCCAGGGCAAGCAGGGCTCAACCTCAGTTGGTGGCTCAATCCAGCCTGTCCTGGATCTTTTCCAGTCTCTTCCTGGCATTGCAGGATCACTCCTTTCTCATGAGCTTCTGGCCCCACTTGGGGCACAGAGCAAACCTGGAGGGCTGTCCCCTTGTCACCTTTTCATGCCACCTGGCTGGAGGCCACTGCCTGGCACTCTCCACCATGTACAATGATACTGGTGGGCTCTGAAGTGGACATTGCCTCTTGTTCACAATTTCCTGCCTTCTCATTAAAAAAAAAAACCCTAACTAAACAAAACTAAATGAATTTCAGAAAATATGAAAGTTCACAGCAAGGAGGCATTTTCACCTTGAGACTTTTTGTCCCCAAATGATGACACCAAGCACTCTGGGCTGAGTGTGGGGAGGCTTGTTTGGCACTTGCAACGTGCTTTGCTTTTCTAGATGTAGAGGATGTGATCGGTATCATCACTGAGATCACAACTCACCGAACCAGGGATCAGCAGGAAAAACTGGCTCATCCTTCCTGCCCCGTGTGGCAGGGGAGGGCTCTGATTAAAATCGTAGTGTGAATTGCTCAAACTTTCCAACGCACGTTCAAAATGGGATGTAAGTTGGTACCTGGGCAGGGAGGTTGCTGCATCCACTGGAAACCAACAGTGGCTCGATGCAGACCATACAGTGCTGGTTTTGGATCCTTGGGTTCCTTCAGAAACATGTCCCAAATGCTCCCCCCCTGCTCTCCAGCAGGCTGGGGACCTGCACCGATGCCAGAACCTTTCCAGGCTGCTTGGAAAGCAGGATGAGGCTGTGTGAGGCCAGGAAGCACTGGGGTGCTCTCAGAGCTCACAGCAGAAACCACAGGGGAGGGCAAGCAAAAAGGATTAAAAGAAAAGAATAAAAGAAATGATCAATTTTGCTGCTAGGAAGCTGCTGTGGGGGAAAGAGGTGAGCAGTGGTGCTATGCCCCAGCCAAGATGTGCTGCCGGTGCTGGCATCACAGAGGAGCCTGGCTCTGGCCCTGCAGCAGCTCCCAGGCTTCTGGCAGGCTTTATGCGCTGCCTGCACTCTGCCTGCACCCTGCCTGCCCCCTGGCAGACCCACGCAGATCCCGCTGGCTCCTACACCAGCTTCTCCAGCACCAAGGATCCAGACGTGCTGTCGCTCCTGTTCATGCTGGTAAACCCCCTCCAGCCCAAACTGGGAAGACGGCACATCTTGGGGTTAGCTGAGGAGGGCCTGACTAAGGTCCTTTGATGCATAAAAAAAATAAATTCTCTTTCTCTAAGCTGCAATATGCCAAATTGCATGGGGCAGTCCACTTCTGTTTGGCCACCCAAAGAGAAAAACAAGGGCTAAGAAGCAAGGAGAAAGGGGAATAAATGAGAAAACAGGTTGTTCTTCAAAACTGAGACAGGAACTTCAGCAAGCATGTATCACACCACTTCATTGAAGCACAAATGTCCCTTTTTCGCCCCAATAAGAAGCTGGCCCACTGTGTTGGTAAAGGTCCCACCAACATGGCTGGGACTCAGACAAGGCCCCAGTCTTCTGCAGCCATCACCATCAGGGCACACAGCCATCAACCCTGACCAGTCATCTCAAAGGATGTAGGCTCAGTCTCAAAACGGCTTAAAAGCATCTGGGGGCAATTAAAGAGCACTGAAAATTTGGAAGATGAAGAAGAAAGCAAAGACCACATACCTCAGATGGAGCCAAATGAAGCCCAGAGCTGAATGTCCTCAAAGCCCAAGGAAACCAAAGCTTCCCAAATGAGATGGGGAGCACAAATTACCACAAAAAGAAAAGATGAAGGGAAGAGAAACCCCAGGTTCCCAAAGATTCCTCCCCCTCTGGTTTAACTGAATTCACATCTGTGGCTCTGGGCCAGGCAGGAGGGGATGTGGCTGGGGCAAGAAGAGGAAACAATTAATGGTGTTTGCAAATAAACATAGAGAGCGTTTAGGTCTTTCAGATACTTCTCGGAAATTAGAAGGGCCCCTGCAAATGATTTGCATGAGCAACGGCGGGGGGGGGGGGGGGGGGGGGAAGGGNGGTGAGTAAGCAGCAAGTAAGCAGAGGGATGGAGCGGAGGCACGAAATTGTTCCTTTAGCTAGCGGAAATCTGCAGGACTCAGGCAGAGCAATAGCAACCGTGACGTGAAGGTCCCACACAGCTATAGCATGGGACCACCATCTCCTTCAGCATGACAGCAAGGTGCTGTTCCTGATGGTGGGCAGAGCTGATGCACAGTCATGCTTAGTCCCGGTGGTAGTAAGGGTGGACCATCTCTAATGAGCACTGCTGCTAGAGCCTGTGGAAATCAGGAGACAATGATGATAATGATGAGGGTCTCAGCAACCCACCAAAGAAAGCTGGGCCAGGATATGGCATCATCTGGGATGAATCCGTGCATCCCAAGCAAAACTCCAGCACAGGCACCTCCTGGCACCCAAGGGGCACCTCTAGGCAGCACCCTGCCCATAGAGCCCCAGGCCAAGGTGGCCCCCAGCTCTGCTCCATGTGATGGCCCCCTCCAGCCCACTGTCCCCATCAGCAGCACGCTCCACCCTAGCACCAGCTGTGCCTTCACGCTGTTTCCATTTGAAGCCCGGGGACCTTTCTCAGCAGTGTCACCCGTTGCACGTAGGAAGCGTGATCGCAGAGATTGCTGCATCAAGATAAAAGAGCAGAGGAAGCAGGATGTCAGCATCTCAGGAGGGGGCTGTGTCATACGCACACTGTTCTTCACCAGCCTTCCTCGGGAAAGCCAGCAGCTGCAGCAGGGACAAGAGAACAAGGGTGAGATGGGGGGAGGATATAGGGGAGTGACAATTTTAGGCCTTTTTGGAAGAAGTTCCTAGAGGAAGGCTGGGATCTCCAAAGCCTGTTCCTCCTAGAGTTGGAGGAACAGGCTTTGTCAGGGCAAGGATGGCAAGCTGCACTCTCCTCTGCCTGAACCCATGGCTCCTGGGGTGGCCAGGCGCTCCCAGTATGTCGCCAAGGGCTGGGACACCAATACTACCCCCCTGCAGCCGTGGCCAGGGGTTTGTGTCTTGCTTTAAGCAACACAGGACTAACGTTTCTTTCAGTAATTTTACTTTTCAGTAAGGTCTCTCCTGTTGCTAGGGGAAAATGCACTTTTAGAAGACTTCAGTGTCTCAATTTGCAAAAATATTTACTTTATAACGAGATATTGTATGGGGGTTTCAAGGGCTTGGTGTCTTCAAGCCTTGCCAGGTGTGTGGATGAGGAGGAGAATGAGACCCAGGCACTTGACCCAAACTGGCCAACAGGATTACTTCATAGCACAAATGCCACATTCAACATACATTAGAAAGTTTGCTGAGGTGTCCTCTCTCTCCCTTGATGGCTGCCATCCTGAGAAATTCTTGCCCCAGTGCTGGACTCCTGAGCCCTTCCCTTTCTCCCAAAGCCACAGTGCTTGCAGTGTGTGGCATTTGCTATCCCCTGTGGGAGCACACAGCTTCCTGCTGACAGAATGGGATGAGTATAATCCTTGTGTGTTTTTTCTGGAGTGTGTCCAGAGAAGGGCAACAAAGCTGGTGAGGGGTTTGGAACACAAGTCTTGTGAGGAGCATCTGAGGGAACTGGGGTTCTTCAGCCTGGAGAAAAGGAGTCAGAGGGGTGACCCTCTCACTCTCTACAACTACCTGAAAGGAGGGTGTAGCCAGTTGGGGGTCTGTCTCTTCTCCCAGGTAATAGGCAATAGGACAAGAGGAAATGGCCTCAAGCTGCACCAGGGGAGGTTTAGATTTGATACTAGGAAAAATATTTTCACTAGAAGGGTTTTCAGACATTGGAACAGGCTGTCCAGGAAAGTGGGTGAATCACTGGAGATATTTAAAAGACCTGCAGCTTTGGTGCTGACGAACACGGGTTAGTGGTGGACTTAGCAGTGTTAGGTTACTGGTTGGACTTGATGATCTTAAAGGTCTCTTCCAACTTAGACGATTCTATGTTGGTATTGGGTTCAATATTGATTCATTAGTAGTATTAATGCTAATTATCTATTAAAAATGCTAATTATTCTATTAAATCTGTTTATATTTCTACCCACAGGTACAAAAATACAGATCTTTCATAATTCCCCCTTCCCAGGTAGGGAGGGGTCATCAGGTGATAGAATAATTGTCTAAATGACAATAAATTGTTGTGGGTTCCTCAAACCATCACAGCTTGCAAAAACACCTTTGGGCACCCTCTGGGGACCCCTCTGCCCTGCTGGCACCTGAAGCATACAGGGTCCATGGCCGCTTCAGCCCTGGGTGAGGGATGGACAGGTTGGGGCTCGGGCTGCTACAGCTTTTGGGGCAGTTTTGCGTGGGAGAAGGCCACTGGGGACGCTCCATCGCCGTGACAATCCCTCCCCAGCCCTGGAGCTGCTTCCTCTCCCCATCAGACTCCCAGCCACGCTTGCCTCCCCCAGCAGCAGCCTCAGCAAACCCTTCATTTGCAATTACAACGGTTGCTGCGATTATTTACCCTTTGTTCCATTGTGAGATTATTTTTTTTTTAATTGTAGAAGAAAAAAAGTGTCAAAATACAAAATTTTTTTGGCAAGTGCCAGAAATACACACAAACACCCCTCGTTCCCGCACACACCCTCCATCCCGCCACTACCACCGCGGCCTCGCGCCGTGACGTACAGCGGTGCGCCGTGACGCCACGGAAAGCGGGAGGCGGAAGTAGCGGGGGTTGCCGGGGTAACCAACGCCGGGCAACCAGCGGCGGGGCGGCCTGCGGGGCCGGAGAGGCTGCGGCCATGGGCGAGCTGGGCCCGGAGGATGGGGTCGGGAACACGTACAGCCTCCGTCCCGGCGCCCAGCACCGGTGAGCCGGGAGATAGCTGGGGTATTGGAGGTGGTGGTGGTCCTGGCGTCTCTGGGGAGGGATGAGGGTGTTAGGGGGGCCCTCGGGGGTTCGGGTCGGGGAGCTGCCCTGAGGGAGAGACTGTCGGGGAGGGGGTGCCTGGGTATGGAGGGATGGCATGAGGCTATATGGGCTGGGAGGGGTGGTGTTGGGACTGGGAGAGCCATCGGGGGTCTGGGGTCTGGGTTGGGGGCACTGGGCTCCCAGAGCAACTTTGACACAAGGTGTAGGAGGATGTGGGTAGAAAGGTGAGGGGAGCACTGCTAGGAGATGGTGCTGAAGGGGTAACCGCCAGTGGGGCTGGTTTTGCACCCATGTTTATGGGTGTTTGGCTTTTGGCAAGGCTGGTTAAGGATCTCCATCTTAGCTGGGCTTTTTTTGACCGTGGTTTTTCATTTATCATTATTATGTGAAAGCTAAATTTTCTCAGGTGGGGTTATATATGTTTCTACATGTTGCATGAAGTTTCTGAACCTTCTGTTGCTGGTTTTTTTGCCTTGACAGATTTAAATCGTCCAGAGTAAAGGAATGCATCCATGCAATACTGAAGGAGAAGCTGACCAACGTACAGTATGTCCCAGAAGAAATGCCTCAGCTTACAAAGTCTTTATCAGAGACAATAAAAGACAGACTGAAAGGTAAGGAAGTTTACTGGGGGAGACATTTCTTTTCTTACTGTGTCCTCTCCCTTTGATAAAATCCCTCTTTCCTCCGTTATTCTTGAAATCTATGTTTCTTCCCCATTGACTGACTGGAGTCTGCTGTTATGAAACATTCTGGCCTATATACATACATTCTTTGATTGCAGAACTAGAAACCTAATTGAAGCAGACAAGATTTGGTTTTGTATAGACTGGCTGTTGGGGGCTATCAGCCTTAGGGAAAGAAGCTGCTGTCAGCCAGGAGGAAAGAGAGTTGGGTCAGAGCGGAATATCAGGGAGATCAGAGCGGGCCCAGTGGAAGCAGCAAAGGGGGAGTTAGGAGCACAGTGAAGGAGGGGTGTGACAACAGCCTTATTGTACTGGAAAAAGGTTGTAGTAATGCTACGCAGGATGACCTCCAACATTTTTGAGTTCAAGAACTAGGCTCCAGCAGGTGTTTTCTGTGTTCAGTGCTGGAACAAGCACATAGATCTGAGTTGGCCCGGTCACTTTTTATTTGCCTTCTTCCTGGGCACAGGCTAGTGCTCCATCTGCTGGGCTGCCCTGATTCGGTGACACAGATATACTGTCACCCCCAGCAGGAACTATGGATTTATGCTTCTCCCAGAGTTATGTATCTGCTTTAAAACCAGCAGCAGCTGTAATCCCCAGCACATGTTGATGCTGAGCTAATATGCACAGGACTTGGCTTCAGCAATCTGTAAACACACTTGCTGTAGCTTGAAGTGAGGTTGGACTGGTGTGGTTGTTTTATCAGCTGGCACCTCTGGAAAGCATTGGCATGGTGGATGTTAACAGACCCAGCACGTTGTGTTTAATCCTCCAGTGCAAAGATTGCACTAGAGTCTTCCTGGGGCACTGCTTTGTTTGAGACTAGCATTAAGATCTGTATTTTATTTTAAACATCCTTGCTCTGATTTGGCTTCTGAAACATTGCCATGGCCTGACTGGATCTGGCCTGTGCCCCCAAGGTATTTCTTTACTATTGTAAAACAACTGCATATCTTTGCAGACACATAATGTAGACCCCCACATGCTTTTATGTGGCCTTTTATCCCAGCTCAGAAGCAAAGAAAACACCAATATGGCTGAAGAATCTCAATAAATTTGCAGCAGAACAGTTTCAAAATAAGCCTCTCTTTTTTTCTTTTTTTCTTTTTTTCAAATTGGATTTTGTCCATCAGCAGCCTTATTTACATTCCATGTATTCAGTTCTTGAAAGTTGTCAAAGCAGGATGATGACGTACAGTGTGGCTGTTCAGGGGTGTCTTCTGCCTTAGATACATCTTTTGATGGATACTAAATATCTTGTTCACCCTTTAACTCAAATAAGACCGTGGTAGTCTGTTCCTAGGAAAATGAAGCCACAAAGCTGTCTGTGCACTTTGCCAATTGCATGGACTTGTACAGGACACTTGCTTTGTAACCAAAAATCTTTAGCTTACTGGGTCCTGGTTTGGGCTTATATTTTTAAAAAAAGTTATTGCTCTCGCTATTATGTTTTTGTTCTTTCTCCCTCTCTCCAGAGGAGGGATTTGACAGGTACAAAATGGTGGTGCAGGTTGTGATTGGAGAGCAGAGAGGAGAAGGAGTGAAGTAAGTTTTGCATCTAACAACTGTATTACTATCATTTCTGTTGGGTTAGGGTGGGGTATTTTTAATTTGGAAGCTGCTTCCAACTTTCATAGCTACAAAGATCTCTCCACAGATGATAAAGTGTAACACAGTTTAAGTGAAAAGTGAGGGCTTGGACTGTGGCTGATTGAATTGTGCAGTGATAATTAGCTGTATGGTGGTTCTTAGTAAGCTGAAATGCTGAAAAGCATTTGTGAGGAGTGTTGCAGAAAGTCCTCTTACATTGTACTCATATGAGCTAGAGCACGCACACAGTCCATGCTCAGTGCCCTGCTGGAGCACAAAAGCCATGGTAACTCACTTCTATCTAAAACCAGATTTCCCTAGGTAATTCATTTGCATTTAATCCCCCCAGGTTGGCATTTTTTCAGAAGTTTAAATATCTGTAATCCACATGCAATACTGTCCTGGGAATCACACCTAGGATGTGGGTACTGAGCAATTGCAGTCCAGCTCCAGATGCCTGCAATGAGGCAAAAGAATTCCTCTTGGCTGCAGTAGTGGGCTGTAGCTTTCCATTACTAGTGAGTAGGGATAAGACAAGAAGAGCCCATGAGGTTTATGTGTTTTATCTGCTGGGATTACCTTTATTATTGTGCCTGGTACTCCAGCAGAAGATAAATGCAGCAGAGCTGTAATCAGATCTGCTGCTTCAGTGTTCTGGAATTCAGGAAGGAATATCTGTACCTGTTGCTCAGGTTTTTGTCAGGAATGTCTGACTGCAGACAGGCTGTTCCAGAAGCACCAGGGTGAACAGCTCAATGAGGTGATCTGATCTGAAACGTGAAGCCCAGCAACACAGACTGACAGAGAAATTGGGGAAATTCTCTGGTTTGCAATAGGCAGGAGGCAAGACTGAAGCATGATCACTAACTAACATCCTTAATACAAAATATTAGGCAACCAGAGTATTCCAGAGGCAGAGTGGATGGCGGGGGGAGGGAAAAAAGGTCAGAATAACCCTGAGGGTTAAAGTAATAGGAAAAAAAGGATGAAATTAACAATCTTACAACAGTAAGTCACACATATGGGACTAGGAACAACATGCTGTGCCATAAACAGGGATCTAGTCAGCCGAAACTGACTGGGGGAGGCAGGGAGATGGGCATTTGCAGGAGAGAAAGGGGAGTGTCAATAACATTAAGCAAGGTAGCAGTGAGGTCTCATCTGTAATATCCTGTCACTGTTGTCCCCAAACTCGTGGGATTGTTTACCAAGTGTGCAAGCCAATAACATACAGAGTTATTAGCATTTCAGTGAGGAAAAGGGTGCTAGCACACTCTGCGTTGAAACAATCATCAATTATACATTTTAAATTAGCATCATTAACATAATCATTGTTTATCACCTTTTCACTGGTGCTCATAATTCCTTATCTTGAAGCTGATTGGTGTAAAATGTCCTCATCTTCAATTAAAGGTACAATATCTCTTAATTTTACTGCACAGGCCCAGTGGGTGACAGTCTTCAAGCAGAGGCGAGTACCCTAACTTCTAGAGGACTGGTTTTCGTATCATAATTAGTCAAGTTCACCTTCAGGACACATTTCATGGGGTATAGCCAAGTTTCTTGGGCAGTCATCCCACTGATGTTTCTGCTACCTGGTTTTAGATCTGTTTGTTCCTTCTCTCCCATTGTCGTGTCAAGAATTATTTATTCAAACAATGTACAGGGCTACATCGAAGTCCTCAATATTATTATGGTCCAGTTGCTTGTCTTCAAAGTAAGGCTTGGACAAAGCAGGTGTAGAAACAGGCCAGCAAGATGGTCAGGGAGCAGAGAGTACAGATACTAAAGGACTAGAAGACCTTGGCTCGTGGTCTCGTAACGCGACGTCTGCCAAGGAATACGATAGCTCTCTATAAATAAATTGGGAGTGTGTACCACGAGGTTGCAGGAGGTGAAGGACAAGAACACATAAACTAATTTAGCTGACAATATGCATAGGACAGAAGTCAAATATTCTTAAGCAGCGTAGCAATGAGGTTTCAAGCCCTGATGCCCAGGGCATGTGGTAGGGTTGGTAGCTGATGAGACGGGAGATGGAGCTTGACCCACATACAGAGGGGCTTACAGCATGTGGGGGAATTCAGCAGCGGGGATCGAGGCTCAGGATTCAGGAGGATACTTAATTTTTGAAAGAAGTTCAGTTTGCTTTTCAAGGAGAGTATCTGTGGTCACTTGGGTCCTTACACGTGAGCTCTGTGGCTAAATGGCTCTTCTCTGTCTCCTTTGTCTAGTATGGCTGCGCGCTGTTTCTGGGATGCTGACACTGACAGCTACGCTCACGATGTGTTCATGAACGTAAGTATCAACTACTTGCTTTTGTATGGAGAGTACATCCACCTGAAATGTGGAGCAGACAAATAACAGCCACTAGAAGGAAGGAACCAAGACTCCATTGAAACAGTACAATTTACATCCTCATTCACAAAATGTACTTCCACCACAGCAACACTTATTTCCTGAGTAGTCACACATTACTGTACAAAAGTTATTATAGTCACACCATTTTACAGGTGGGGAGAGGAAGCATGAGAGATAAAGTCCTTTCTTACGTGCTTTGCTGACCTGCTGTCATGGAGTATGGCTGGAATTCAGGACTGAGCAAAAGTCAAGGGTTTATTTCTTCTTTTTTTTTTTTTTAAACTGACACCTAGACACCTATGAGTGTGTGGATGGAGCAAACTGAGGCACTTCTGGAATCCAGACACATTGACCTGGGTTACACCACAAGTGAGGTGAATAAGGAACTAACTAAAAGACAGAAAATTACACTATGTCACAATATAAAGTTATGCTCTGCTTTAAATGTTCCTTTAGGTTACACTCTTCAGTTAAGCTAGCAAAGAGCTTGCCTTTACTAACTCAGAGCCTTTCTCTGTTTTCCCCAGGACAGCCTGTTTTGTGTGGTAGCTGCGTTTGGCTGCTTCTACTATTGAAGATGGTAAACGTTGCCCAGAAGGACAGAGGTGGGGGAGAATGTTTTAGGGTAGTTTTGGTTAATGTGCACAAAACCATCATGTTCTTCCTTCAGTACCTAACAGAAAACCAGCTCCACAAAGTATGTCCTACACCTGTTCTACACACTACAATATTCCTTCTTCCTTGTGGATATTGATAGAGCTTTAAACAGAGTATTATTATGTCCTTTATTTAAATCACCCTTTGTTTTTATATAGCATATTAGTTTTGTCCTAAAAAAAAAGTGTATTGCCAGTAGCCCTTGTTTCTAAGGCAAACTCAACTTTCATCTTGGAAGTTGCCTTTATTTTTGTCAATTTTCTGAAATGAACGAAGTATTGATAAGAAATGTAACATAATAAATCTATGTATTTAACATTTCCTCTCCTGTGAGTTGACCAGGTTGCCATTGCTACTGTTGTCCTTTTCTTTCCACTCTACAAGGTGCACTACCCTTGACTACTTCTCCGTGCTTCTCAGTTGAGCGTTTCCTGAGGATTCTTTGCAAATTAACCCATAAAGCCAACCTCATATTCTGGTATTCAGAGTTGTTCCTGCGACTCCCATAACAACTGGGCTGTGAATCCCAGCTAAGTGTCCCACAAGAAGATATTAACTGATAGGAAAGCAAAGTATTTAGGACATTAGGTCAGGCTTGCACACCCACAGACGGCCGAAACTCCTTCCTGCTCTCATTCCTCATTGGTTTGTGCAATCTGGCACTTCGGATGCTGTGGGTAATCACTGCTCATTGCCCTCTTCAGCAGATACTGCAGTGTTTTCTCTGTTTTCTCAATCCTTGCCTCTCTCTAATTGTCTTGGCATACGAGGGTAAATGTTTGGAGCCCAAATTTGTTAGGACTCCAGCCTCAGAGAGGAGCAGTAGGAAAGGCTGCTGCAATCACTCTTTTGGCTGCCACCCCGGAGGCAGAGTGCCCCTGTTTGTTTATTATGTTTGCTTGAAAGTGGTTTCCCCTGACTTTCCTGCGATGGGAAACAGAAGGTGACTTCCCTGGTTGCTGCCTGCGGCTGTGGCTCGTTAACGGAGCCGCAGAGATTTGGTTTGTGTGTGAACCCGGGAGTGCAAGTTTTGGGGAACAGCGAACCACTCCACATAAAGACACTTTTCAGGAGGTGATCCCTGCCCTCCGGGTTTTGTTTTCACTCAAGTGACAATCAAGTGACAGGGATTAAATCGCCATTTTTCACCTTGCGCTCGCTTTGTCGCTGAGGTTTTTAACAGTTGTTTCCCAAAGGCAGGTTTGAGTCTGCGGTCGTTCTGGCCGCACCGTGAAACCGGGTCTGTTCTGGGGGTGCTTGGCTCCCTCCTTCCGCAGCCCCCCCCCCCCC